>CAUYQG010090931.1:0-15540 GCA_963574415.1 Tarsius wallacei | reverse complement strand
ATCAAAAAATCAGCCGGGCGTGGTAGCGCGCGCCTGTAGTTCCAGCTACTTGGAAGGCTGAGGCGGAAGGATCGCCGGAGCCCAGCAGGTCGAGGCTGCGGTGGCCGGGAGCAGCCACTGCACTCCAGTCTGGGCGACAGGGTGAGACTCCAACTCAAAAAAAAAAAAAAAAAAAAGTACAAAGTTTTAGTTATGCAAGATAAGTCTGGAGATCCACTATTTAACATAGGGCCAATAGCTAACAATACTGTTCTGTGTACTTCATATTTGCTAAGAGAATAGATCTTTTATTAAGTGTTCTTATGATAAAAAAAAAAAAAACACAACAATAATAAAGAGGACAGGGGAAACTTTGGAGGTGATAGCTGTGTTTATGGCCTTGATAGTGGTGATGGTTTCATGGGAGTATACTTATTCCCAAGCTCATTGAGATGTATACATTAAATATGTACAGTTTTTGGCTGGGCATGGTGGCTCAAACCTGTAATCCCAGCACTTTGGGAGGGGACTGCCTGAGCCCACAAGTTCAAGAACAGCCTGGGCAATTTGGCGAAACTTCATCTCTACATTTTTAAAAAATTAGCCAGGCATGGTTGCACGTGCCTGTAGTTCCAGCTACTTGAAAGGCTGAGGCGGAAAGATCACCTGAGCCCAGCAGGTCGACACTGGGGTGGCCGTGTGCGTTCCACTGCACTCTAGCCTGGGCGACAGAGTGAGACCCAGACTCAAAAAAAAAAAAAAAAAGTACAGTTTTTTACACGCCAATCATACCTTGTTAAGGTGTTTGTTTTTAATCAATGAACTTTATATGTGGGTGAGAAGGTTCCTAGGTGTGAGTGAAGGATAAGAATGCTACGAGAGACAAAAAACCATGTAGTCTTTTCAGTAAATGCAGAAAAAGCCTTTGATACTCAACATCTTTTCATAATTAAAAATTCAACAAACCAGGCATAAAAGGAACATACCTCAACATAAAAAAGCCGTATATGACAAACCCACAGCTAATATCATACTGAATGGAGAAAAGCTTTCACCAGTCTTATTCAACATTGTACTGGAAGTCCTAGCCAGAGCAATCAGGAAAGAGAAGTAAATAAAAGGCATCCAATCTGGAAAGAAGTAAATCAAATTGTTCCTCTTTGCATAAGACGTGATCTTATGGGGAAGACCCAAAACAATGGAGTTATTATTTGGAGGGTGTGCCCCTTGCTAGGTGTGCCCGTAGGCGTCCCCTGATAGGTAAGTGTTCTAGTAACCCACTGGCATAGTGTACCAGCTAGCATTGTTGTGAGAGGCATTCGACTTCAGTGATTTTTTTTTTTTTTGAGATTCTATCAATGTGTTTGTCTATTTCATGATGTCTGGTTTATGAGCACACATGCCACTTCGAGTGTTCAGCAGTTTTTGAACAACAGTGGCATGACTCCCATGCCCCACCCTTCCTATTCACCCACTCTTGTCGGGAGCGACTTTTTGTTTGTTTCCCTGGATGAAGAAAGTCCTCAGAGGGAAACGCTTTGCTGATGTGGAAGAGGTGAAACAAAATGGTAGAAGCACTAAAAGCCATCAGAATGAATAAATTCAAAAACTTAATATACGTGAGGGGGAACCCAAAAAACCCCAGAATTTATTTATAAAAATTGTGCATTGATTCTTACAGGTTTAGATTTCAGTCACCTTCAGAGTACTCTCTATCTGATGTAACACACCTATTGAGATGCTTTTTCCACTGCTCAAGAGGTGTATTGCATCAAATGGAGAGTACTCTGAAGGTGACTGAAATCTCAACCTGTAAGAATAAATGCACAATTTTTATAAATAAATTCTGGGGTTTTTTGGGTTCCCCCTCATGTATATTAATAGAAGAATAGAAGAATCAGTAAAGTTGCCGGATATTAAATCAACAAACATAACTCAGAAGCATTTCTATATACTAATAACAAACTAGCTGAAAAAGAAATCAATAAAGCAATCCCATTTACAATAGCTACATAAGAAAAAACACCTAGGAATAAAATTGAACCAAGGTGAAAGATCGAAAACTACAAAACATTGATGAAAGAAATTTAAGAGGACACAAACAAATGGAAAGAAACCCCATGCTCATGAACCAGAAAAATTAGTATTGCTGAAATGGCTATATTACCCCAAGCAATCTACAGATTCAGTGCAACTCCTGTCTAAATGTCAATGATATTCTTCACAGAAACAGAAAAAAAAACCCTAGAGTTTGTATGCAATCACAAAAGACCTCAAATAGCCAAAGCAATACCAATCAAAAAGAACAAAGCTGGAGGCTACCTGACTTCAAAATACACTGCAAAGTTATAGTGACCAAAACTGCATGATATTGGTGTAAAAACAGACAAACAAACCAGTGGAACAGAACAGAAAACCCAGAAACAAATTCACATATTTATAGCCAGCTGATTTTTGACAAAGGTGCCAAGAACATATGTTGCAGAAAAAACAGTCTCTTCAATAAATGGTGCTGGGAAAACTGGATATCCATATGCAGAAGAATGAAACTAGACCCATATCTCTCACCATATACAAAAGTCAACTCAAAATGGATTAAAGACTTAAGCAAAAGGTCTGAAACTATAAAGCCACTGGACAAAAACATAGGAGAAATGTTTCAAGACATTGGCTTAGGCAAAGATTTTATGGCTAAGATCTCAAAAGCACAGGCAACAAAAACAAAATAGACAAGTGGGGCTATATTAAATAAAAAAGCCTCTGCACAGCAAAGGGAACAATCAACTGAGTGAAAAGATAATCTAAAGAATGGGAGGAAATAGTTGTAAACCATTCATCTGACAATAGAATATACAAAGAACACAACAGCAAACACACATACACACAAATAATCCTATTTAAAAGTGGGCAAAGCCAGACTCGTTGGCTCAACCTGTAATCCCGCGCTTTGGGAGGCCGAGGTGAGTGGATTGCCTGAGCCCACAGGTTCGAGACCCACCTGGGCAACTTGGTGAGACCTCATATCTAAAATTAAAAAAAAAAATTAGCCGGGCTCGGTGGCTCAGCCTGTAATCCCACGCCTTTGGGAGGCTGAGGTGAGTGGATTGCCTGGGCCCGCGGGTTCGAGACCGCCTGGGCAAGCAAGACCTCATCTCTACAATAAATCAAAAAATCAGCCGGGCGTGGTAGCGCACACCTGTAGTTCCAGCTACTTGGAAGGCTGAGGCGGAAGGATCGCCGGAGCCCAACAGGTCGAGGCTGCAGTAGCCGGGAGTGGCCACTGCACTCCAGTCTGGGCGGCAGTGTGAGACTCCAACTCAAAAAAAGAAAAAAAATACTATTCAGCCATAAAAAAAGAATGTAATCCTGTCATTTGCAGCAACATGAATGGAAGGAGAGGTCACTATGTGAATTAAACTAAGCCAGGCATAACAAGACAAATATCAAATGTTCTCACTCATATGTGGGAGCTAAAAAAGTGGATCTCATGGAGGCAGAAAGTAGAATGAGAGTTATCAGCGGCTGTGAAGGGGGGATGAAGAGGTCGATCAACGAGTATAAACATACAGTTAGATAGAAGGAGTAAGTTCTAGTATTGATAGCACAGTAAGGTGACAACAGTTAACAACAATTTATTATATATTTCAAAATAGCTAGAAAAGAAGATTTGAAATGTTCCCAACAGAAAGAAATGATACATGTTGAAGGTGATGGCTATCCTAATTACCCTGACTTGATCATTACACATTGTATGAATGTATCATAATTATCACATGTACCCCATAAATATGTACAATTGTTATGTATCAGTAAAAAAAAAAAAAAACTGTAAAAAGTTAATAAGGGCCGGGTGCAGCGGCTCATGCCTATAATCCAAGCACTTTGGGAGGCTGAGGTGAGAGGACTGCCTGAGTCCACGGGTTCGAGACCAGTCTGGGCAACTTGATGGGACCTCATCTCTACAATAAATCAAAAAACTAGCCGGGCGTGATGGCGCATGCCTGTAGTTCCAGCTACTTGGAAGGCTGAGGCGGAAGGATCACCTGAGCCCATCAGGTCAAGGCTGTGGTGACTGGGAGTGTGCCACTGTCCTCCAGGCTGGGTGACAGAGTGAGATTCCAACTAAAAAAAAAATTAATGAGGCCGGGCACAGTGGCTCATGCCTGTAATCCCAGCACTTTGGGAAGCCTAGGCGAGAGAATTGCCTGAACCCATGGGTTCGAGATCAGACTGTGAAGCTTGTCGAGACCTTATCTCTACAATAGTTTAAAAAATTAGCCAGGCATGGTGACATGGGCCTGTAGTTCCAGCTGCTTGGAAAGCTGAGGTGGAAGGATCACCCAAGCCCAGGAGGTTGAGGCTACAGTGGCTGTGAATGTGTAAGCCTGGGCAACAGAGTATGACTCTGACTCAAAAAAAAAAAAAGTTAATGAGTTAAGTGCCAGTATTATCACCCCTCTTAGCAGATGAGGAAACTGAGGAACAAAGTTGTGAATTAACACCCTGAGATCACAGAGCAGAGTCCAGGCTACCCAGTTCCAGTGTTCCAGCTCTTGGTCATGACCTCAGTGAGTCTCCCCTGCCTCCATTTACACTTCACTGTGATTCCCCAATTGCAGCCTCACATCCGTGTGATTATTCATAGGGATGGTAGAGTGGAGCCACAAAGGGCCAGTTTTCTTTGAGCACTGCTCTCCCAGGAGGCCAGACGCCCCTTGAAGGGGCTGTGTTCTATTCAGATGCCCAGGCCCTGACCCGAGTCAGCCTTATTGCAAGGCCTAAATCAATGTTTGTTAAGTGAATACCTAAACTCTGTGCATAGCATGCACTGTGTCCATCGTTTGCTCATCTTCACCACACACTTGGCTGCATGGCTATCACCTCCAGCAGGCCTCCTGCCAGGGACAGGGAACTCAGGGACAACCAAGGAGATCTGAACTGCTCAGCTGGGGACAAGGAGCCTCAGGTTCTGCCTCTTGGTACTTTCTGGAAATGTTTTCCTAGGCCAGTTTGCAGGGAGGCCTACCCCAGCTTCCAGGAACAAAAGGTTCTGCTCTCGACTGGGCTCAGTGGCTCAGCCTGTAATTCCAGCACTTTGGAAGGTTGAGGCGAGTGAATTGCCTGAGCCCGCGGGTTTGAGACCAGTCCCGGCAACTTGGTGAGACCTCATCTCTACAATAAATCTTAAAAACTAGCCAGGCGTGGTAACCCGCGCCTGGAGTTCCAGCTACTTGGAAGGCTGAGGCAGAAGGATCATCAGAGCCCAGCAGGTCGAGGCTGCGGTGGCCGTGAGCATGCTACTGCACTTCAGCCTGGGCGATGGAGTGAGACTCCACCTCAAAAATAAATAAATAAATAAAAGGTTCTGATCTCTCTGTGGCAACGAGCCCTTGTCCCAGGATGTGTGAGCAGATAGTGGGTGTTGATCATTATACATTGTATGAATGCATCATAATTAACACATGCACCCCATAAAAATGTACAATTATTACGTATCAGTAAAAAATTATGTGTCCTCCTTCCCCGTTGAAGCCCCTTCCCTGTTGCTGAAGGGGCACTGGACCAGACTCTTTCAGATTCCACTCCAGGCCTGCCCCCCTGCAGGCAGCGCAGGGCCAGCAGGGAAGGACATGGGCTTGGAGCCTGGGATATGGCAGGTTCTTCTGCTAGGTGGGTTGCTAGCCTCGTGACCTTGGTCAAGCCCCTTCCCTCTCTGTGCCTCAGCGTCCCATCTGTGACACAGCACTAGTAACAGGATCCCTACGCCCCTCCCCAGGAGAGCGTGGGAAGACATACACTCAACATTACCAGCATCACAAAGGAAGGGAGGAAGGAGGCCTGGAACAGAGGCAGGGTGAAATCAGGGAGCCCCCGTTCACATCCCCACACCCTGAGCCATCGTGCATGCCGTTCGCCTCACACACCCACACTCTGTCACATGTCGCCACAGGATCAAATCATGGAGGTGCTCCCAGGCCACTCCAGATCCCAGCCCTCCCCACAGTCAGACGTGTCCTCCTTCCCGGTTGAAGCCCCTTCGCTGTTGCTGCCTCCTCATCTGGCTGTATTGGGTCTCTTAGGGACAGAGACCGGGCTCCCACCCCCAAAAGTGCCGCGCTCCCAATCTGGGACCAAGTACATATCGGGCACTCAATGCACACTTCAGGCTGCAGGGTCCTGCTCACCTGTCCTCTAACCTGAAGGATGCATCTTCCCACAGGTGCTCCTCTGGGGGAGGCCAATTCCTGCCCTGGGAGCGTTCACATTTTTCATTACTAGTTGTCCAGTCATGACGTGTCTTCAAAGTTTAAAAACAAGTTTCACATTTTTTAAATGCATGGAGAGAAATCCCTGTCATTTGAGGTGTCTCCCGGGTGAGTCAGCTGAAACACCTTTCCTCCACTTCTGTAACCCAAGCAAACACACCCGCCAGCTCCTGCGGCTGCCGTGTCCCCCACGCCGCGTCCCGCCATGGCTCTTCCCGGGGAGAATTCGCGAACTCGCCCACCTGGAAGCAGGGCTCTCCCTTTCTGTGGAGACCTGGGGGATGGGCTGTCTGGGCCACAGGGAACGGGAATGGGAAAAGGAAGGGAAGAAAGGCAGTCAACAGGGAGCGCCTCCTCTGTCCCTCAAGTAATTATTAATTAATTAAAAGAAGGAGTGCTTCAAGCTGCAGCCTCCTGCCGGCCGGTGGGCGTCTCTAAGCCGGTGGGCTGGGCGGGGGCGCGAGGAGGCCTCGGAGCATCCCGGGTGGCAGCGGTTCTCACGGAGGGCTTCTGAACCCGCGGCAACATCAGCCGCACCTGGGAACTGGTTAGAAATGCAAATTTCCCGGGCCCCAACCAGATCCAGCGAACGGGAAACCAGAGGGGCGCCCAGCAAGGCGCGCTTTAACGAGCCCTCCAGGTGATTCGGGCGGGAGGAAATATTGGGAGGATGGAACCAGGAGAGGCCGGCGGCTTCCGAGAGGCTGATTGGACACCTCCCCTTCCCCTTCCCAGGCTTCTTAACAGCAGGTGTGGGCAGCCGCCCTCGGCCAGGCGTGGTAGAGGCTGCGCTGCGCTCCCGGAGCCCGGATCGCGCGATCAGCCCCGCGCGGAGCAGGGACGGTAAGGCCGAGAGGGACGGAGGGGGCCGGGTCAAGCCTGGCGCGCCCGCCCCTTCCCCGCGCCCCTGGGGGTCGCCCGCCCCTGGCCTCTCCCTCCCGGGGCTGGGCGGGCCCCGGGGCAGCCAGGCGACCTCACAGCGGGCTTTCAAGCCTCGGCCCCGTGGACTGCCCCCACTCCCCAAGGGTCCCGCTGCCCCGCGCGTGCCGGGCCCGGCCCTGGGAGGCAGGCCCTGCTGGGGCGGTTGGCGCTCGTCCCGCAAGGAGTTGACGGTGAGCCCTTGACCGTGGCAGGCGCTCTCCGGCCTCACCGCTTGCCCATGCCGGCTGGCCTCTGGCGTCCTGCAGAGAGTGGGCGCTGCTGAACTCAGAGGCGGGAGGGCCGGCGAGGGTCTCGTCGCAGGGACCCTTCCTTTCGGCTGCCCCGCCACCCCGCTCCTCTGCCAGGCGCCATGAATCTCAGCATCAGCAGCTCGGAGGAAAAGGCAGTGAGGACCGTGCTCTGGGGTGAGTGGGGGTCCCGGGCTCCTCCCAGAGCAGCCCCGCCACGCCCCACGTCCCGTCCCCAGCAGCTGGGGGGCCGCTGGTGAACCGCCCCCGGGGGTGAGGGCCCGACCCAGAGCCTCTCTGGGGCCTCCCTGCCCCGCTGCCTCTCCCTCCGCAGGCTGTGAGCTCAGTCAGGAGAGGCGGACTTGGACCTTCAAGCCCCAGCTGGAGGGACAGCAGGACTGTAAGCTGCTGCTCCAAACGGTGCGTGGCCCAGAAGGAGGGCGAAGGCCGAAGCAGGGGGATTCTCTGGTCCCGGCAGCGGCAACAGGTTTCCGCCATCTGCCCTCTCAGGTTTGCTTGGGGGAGAAAGCCAAAGAGGAGGTGAACCGCGTGGAGATCCTGCCCCCAGCAAGCCAGGACAGGAAGAGGCAGCCCGTCACCGTCGCCTCCCTGCAGGCCTCAGTCCTGCCCATGGTGCGCTCCCGTGCGGGCTCGGAAAGTCGCCCCTGGCGGGGGGTGGACACAGTCTAAATGCATTCACCCCATAGATGCACATTCATGCCAGGGAGGCAACGCAGGCCATGCCTGAGAGCCCTGTGTCCAGCCCAACTCACGCCTGCCTAGAGCTGTGTGACCTTGGGCGAGTTAAGTAACCTGTCTGCTAAAATTACTTTTTTTTTTTTTTGAGTTGGAGTCTCACTCTGTCGCCCAGACTGGAGTGCAGTGGCACGCTCCCGGCCACCACAGCCTCAACCTGCTGGGCTCGGGTGATCCTTCCGCCTCAGCCTTCCGAGTAGCTGGAACTACAGGCACGCACTACCATGCCCGGCTAATTTTTTGATTTATTGTAGAGATGAGGTTTCGCCTGCCCAGGTGGGTCTCGAACCCGCGGCTCAGGCAATCCACTCACCTCAGCCTCCCAAGGCATGGGATTACAGGTTGAGCCACCGAGCCCGGCTTTTTTTTTTTTTTTTTTAATTGTAGAGATGAGGTCTCGCCAAGTTGCCCAGGCAGGTCTCGAACCTGCGGGCTCAGGCAATTACCTCGGCCTCCCAAAGCGCGGGATTACAGGCTGAGCCACCGAGCCCGGCCTAAAATTACATTTTAAAAGCGTTCACTGCTAGTGACAGGAACACCGTGGATCTACATCTTGGTTGTGTATCTAGAAATGCTCTTGTTTCTAATTATTTTATCTCAGATTTCCTTCCTTCCTTCCTTCCTTCTTTCCTTCCTATTCCACCCTGTCACTCAGACTAGAGTGCACCAGGCCTAATTTTTTTTTTTTAATTTTTATTTTTGTAAAAATGAGGTCTGTCTGTGTTGCCCAGGCTAGTCTCAAACTCCTGGCCTCAAGCGATCCTCCCACCTTGACCTCCCAAAGTGCTGGGATTACAGGCTTGGATTTTTCTATGCAAATAATCATTTGTGAATACTGGCAGTTTGTGGCTTTCTTTTCTTTTTCTCATTTTTTTCCTTTAATCCTATTGCACTGGCTAGGACCTCCAGTATAATACTGGATAAACGTAAGGGTTGACATCCTTATTTCCTTCCTGATTTTTTAAAAAAAAGAACGCTTCTAATGTTTCTCCACTAAGCATAAAGTGTTTGGAAGATATACTTTGTCAGGTTAAGGAAGTCTCCATCTAGTCTTAATCTGCTTTTTTAAATTTTGTTCATGTTAATGGGGGTTAATATTTTATCAAATGCGTTTCTATTCATATGATTCTGGGTTCTTTAATCCATTAATGTGATAAATTATATTAACAGAATAATAGTTGAACCACTTTGCATTCCTGAGATAAACACTACTTGATTATAAGTTCTAGATTTGCTTTGCAAATACAGAGGGTGTCAAAAAAATGCATACCCATTTTAAGAAAGGAAAAAATATTGATATTGTAATAATATACGCTGATAACAAAAGATGAATACAAGTCACATTTGACTTCTGCAATTACGAGAGGTGCTCAAAGTTGTTACCATAAGCATCCAGACACTTCTGATTACAGTGATCGTCTCTTAACATTGCTTAAAATGTGTATACATTTTTTTGGCACCCCGGTATATATTGTGACTTTTCTTTCTCATGTACTTGTGAGGTTGGCCTATAAATGATCTTTTTTGAGTGTCAAGGCATGCTAGCATCGTGAACTGAGAGGGTAGAGTGTTCTCCCAGAACAGTGAATTTAACACTAGGATTAGCTGTTCGTGAAGGCTTGGGAGACCCATCTGTCAAATCTCAGACCTATTTTTTGTCTACACACACTTCTTAGGAGATTGCATCCATTCCCATGGCTTTATAGACCATCTGCACAAATGAAGACTCTGGAACTTACTTCTGGAAACTCAGCCTCTCTCTTGAGCTCCGGGTCCTATGTCCAACTCAATGTATTTAACAGATATCTAGTAGAAATTCCAAATGGAACATGTCTAAATCCAAATACTTGATTTTTCCCTCTAATCTACCCTCCCCTCCGCCACCTGACCCTCTCCCAATAAATAGCTGTTCTTCAGTTAGGACAAAAACCGCTTTCTCTCATGCCCAGATCTGATCCACCAGCAAATCCTGTTGGCTTTACCTTCCCATTTTACCCCAGACCACCACATCTTGCAGCCTCCTGCTACCCTGGCCCAGGTGACTGACTCCTCTTGCTTAATTTTCTTGTTGGGCCTCCCAACTGGTCTGTCTTCACCTTTGGTCCCCTGTAGTCTATTCCAGGGTAGGCAAACTACCAGGCTGAATGTAGCCCGCTGCCTGTTTTTGAAAGTAAAGATTTATTGGACCACAGCCACACTCATTCATTTATATCTTATCCATGGCTACTTTCCCTCCATAACAGCCAAGTCAAGTGGTCTTCACAGAGACTATATGGTTTGCAAGCCTAAAATATCACCTTCTGGCCCTTTACAGAAAGTTTCCAGGCCTCTTGTCTATTCTGCACTCAGCTACCCGAAAGATCCTTTTAAACACGGGTCAGATTATGTTGCTTCTCTGCTAGAACATTTAAGTAATGGCTCCCATCTCGCTCAGAATAAGAGCCAAGAGTCGTCCACGGCCTGCTCAGAGCCTTTGTGTGCTGGCCTCGGCAACCTCTCTGACTTAGGTGTGTCTTATACCTTATGTTTTAGTTATGAATTTTGTATGCACTACGTAGCTAGACTTCGTTTTAATCTCTCTGGCCAGTACAGTCTGCCTCTTTTTATTGTGATTGCTGATATAACTGGGTTTATTTGGGGCACGTACTTTGTACTTCTGCTTTGCTTTTTTATTTATTGAATTTTTTTCCTATTTTATATTGATTACAGTTTCTCCCTTTTCTACTGGTTCAGAAGTTATAGAATCTCATTCCAATTTTTTATTGGTTATCCTTTATTATTTTTTTATTCTTGAGTCAGGGTCCCACTCTGTTGCCCAGACTGGCTGGAGTACAGTGGCATGATCATAGCTCGCTGCAGCCTCAACAAGCAATCCTCCTGCCTCAGCCTCCTGGAGTTAGGACTACTGGTTATTATTATTCTTTTTTTTCTTTTTTCTTTTTGAGTTGGAGTCTCATTCTGTCGCCCAGGCTGGAGTGCAGTGGCATACTCATGGCCACCCCAGCATCGACCTGCTGGGCTCTGGCAATCCTTCTACCTCAGCCTTCCAAGTAGCCAGAACTACAGGCACCCACTACCACGCCCAGCTGTCTTTTGATTTATTGTAGAGATGAGTTCTTACCAAGTTGCCTGAACTGGTCTCGAACCCACGGGCTCAGGCAATCCATTCACCTCAACCTCCCAAAGTGCTGGGGTTATAGACTGAGCCACTGAGCCCGGCCTATTATTTTTTATTTTAACTTTTTGTTGAGATGAGGTCTCTTTGTTGCCCAGGCTGGTCTGGAACTCCTGGGCACAAGCAACACTCCCATCTCAGCCTCCCAAAGTGCTGGGATTATAGGTATGAGCCACCTCGCCCAGCCAATTATCCTTACATTTTTAACAATCACACTTGACCTGCAGTTTAAAATTACGGTTTTATTTCCTCTCAAATTATCCAAGGAGCTTTTCCAATTCTTCTCTTCTTAGACTTAAATGTTGTTAAATCAACTAGTGTTTTAGTGCCAACATGATATTAACCTCCTCGGCACTACACATTAGTAATACTATTTTATTTTACAGTCAATGCTTACGCAGGTTTCCTTTGTCTACCAATTTGTTTGCTCACCACTGCTGCTTGCACCTACTTCTTTCTTGAAACATGCATCATCTTTTTGAAACATGCATTAGTGGATGTGGGAAGAGTAAAGTTACTCGGGCTTTGCCTAGAAGTATTGTTATTTTGCCCTCATTCCTTCATGATAGTTTGGCTGTGTTTATAATTCTAGGTAGAGAGTTTCCCTCAAAACTCCAAAGCTGTTTTTCTTCTGGTTTCCAGTATTGCCATTGAAATTCCCAGTCTGTTTGATCATTATTTCCTTTTTTAGAGATCTGTCTTTCCTCTCTGGTTTATTTGAAGAAAATCTCTTTTGGTTTTGTTTCCTACAGGTTTACCATGATATGGTCAGGTGTAGGTTTATTTTTATTTATCTGTTTGGTGCTTAGGTTTCCTGAGGATCCATATCTTTGATCATTTCTGGAAAACTCTTGATGGCTATTGCTTTGAATATTGACTCTTTGTTCTCTCTGATTGGATGTATGTTGGACCTTCTCACTCTATCCTCCATGTCCTGCCTCTCATATGTTTTAAAAAAGCTCTTTGTGCCTCCTATCTTGTGTCTTACAGCACGATCTTATTAATTCTTGCTTCTTTCTGGTTTATTCTGCTTTTTTTTTTTTGAGTCGGAGTCTCACTCTGTCGCCCAGACTGGAGTGCAGTGGCCGCTTCCGGCCACCGGAGCCTCGACCTGCTGGGCTCCGGTGATCCTTCCACCTCAGCCTTCCGAGTAGCTGGAACTACAGGCGCACGCTACCACGCCCGGCTAGTTTTTGATTTATTGTAGAGATGAGGTCTCGCCAAGTTGCCCAGGCGGGTCTCGAACCCGCGGGCTCAGGCAATCCACTCACCTCAGCCTCCCAAGGCGCGGGATTACAGGCTGAGCCACCAAGCCCGGCTTGGTTTATTCTGCTTTTTAACTTTGGTTTGCTTTTCATGTCTAGAAAGCTGCATTTGGTTCATTTTTCATATTTCATAATGTCTTGTTCTTATGAGTCTGATTCGTTTATCTGTTTTGGGTTTTTTTGGTTTTGTTTTTTTTTAAGAGATAGGGTCTTACTCTGTCATCCAGGCTGGAGTGCAGTATCACAATCATAGCTCTGTAACCTCAAACTACTGGCTTCAAGTGATCTTTCCTTCTTGGCCTCTCAAAGCACTGGGATTACAGGCCACTGTACTCGGCCTTATTTGGTTTTAATCAAACTTACTTAATAGTTTTTTAGACTAGTATTCTCTTAAATTCTTGGCTGTCTAGTCTGCAGTCATCTGGTTTCTGCTGACTCTAGCAAAATTGTTTCCCTGTTTTGTAACTTTATATGATGAACTCATCTTTAGGTTTTTTAGTTAGTTTTGTTTTTTTCCGAAAGAATTCTGTGTTGTCTGGGTTTGGGGAGTGTCCCAACAAAGCGGTTTAGTGTTTGCTTCTGCCATTTACCCCAGGAATATCACAAGCCTGGGACAAATTTCTTGGCTTGGCAGTACCCACTGAATAAATTCAGACTGCAGAATGAGAGGTACTGATATGGGTTTTTAGGCTATCACGGGTGACTTCTTTTATTCCCACTCATGCTTCCTTGTTATCTTCCTTTAATGGTGGCGAGGGTTTGGGTTTTTTTATTGGGGGGGGGTTAGTTCCCAGTCCTCATTCTGGGCCTCTTACTAAGGGTGCATGCAGCTCTTTGAGCATCCTGGCCTACACATGGTAGTTACAGCTGTCCTCCTCCCAAACCCAAGGCCTTGTCTCCTGTCCTCTGGTGATTATGAAAGCCCAGAGCCCTAGCTGTTTCCAGGTCCGTTTCCCTTCAGTTGCTGCACACCAGCTCCCACACAAGCCCCTCTTCATTTCAAACACAAAGACTCTTCCTTCTGTCTTACTACTCAGCCATGCAGTAGAAACATGTAGTTACATTCAATCTGGCATTTCTAGGCACTTATGGCTACAGAGTTCAATTTTCACATATCTTCCTCCTGTCTGAACCAAAAGCTCTAAATTAATCTCTCTGAGCCTCAGTTTCCTCCTCTGTAAAGTAACAGTACTTCCATCACGGGCTTCTTGTGAGGATTTCAATGAGATAAAGCAAGTAAAGTGCTTAGCATGGTGCCAGGCATGTGGTTGAAGCTCAAAAAATATAAGTTACCATTGTCATTATTCTAGAAAATTTGCAAAGTTTGGAAAAGTAGAAAGATAAATACCTTCTATCCACAGACAATTATAGTTAGCACTTTAATATATCCCTAACCTTTATTCATTTGTATATCCATCCATTACACACAAGACAAAAAAAGTCGTACTGTACGTACAAACCTTGCATCTGCTTTTCTCATCTGATCAGTGACTCAGGCTGCCATAACAAAATACCACAGACGGGGGCTTCAACAGCAGACGGTTATTTTCTCACAGTTCTGAAGGATGGAAGCCTGACGTCAGGGTGCCAACATGGTTGGGTGCCTGAGATCAGGGTGCCGGCACAGTCAGCAGCAGAGTGAGGGCTCTCTCCTCGGCTTGCAGGTGGCAGCCTTCTCACTGTGTAGTCATGTTGTGGGAGTGGGGGCGGAAGAGAGTGCTCTAGCATCTTATAATGACACTAATCCCATTACGAGGGCCTCGCCCTCAGGGCCTCATCTAAACTGAATGACCTCCCAAAGGCCCCCGTTTCCAAATACCATCACATCGGAGGTTAGGGCTTCAACATATGAATTTAAGGGGGACACTATGAATAGTTTGTATTAAAACACAGCTTCCTGGGTCCTTCCTCCAGAGATTCTGTTTTAGTTCCTCTGGGTGAGATCTAGGAATTTCTATTTTAATAGGCACCCTGCATGGTTCTCACCCTCAGTTAGGCTTCAGAAGCCCGGAGTGAGTTGACGACTGGGTTTCCCAGTTCCTGGGCAGGGTGTGAGCTAGCTGTAGGGGCCTCCAGACTCCCCACACGGACTCATCCATCCCTGTGTCAGCACTTAACCCACCTCATTCTGAAACACTAGACAGAGAGCTGGAGGCCAGACTGCAGCTTGTCCCTGGCAGATCTATGATCCAGCTCTGGGTTATAGTGTTGGAGCCAAGTACACAGCAGGCACATAATTGTGTCTATAAGGGTCTTCTCCAGGGCTCCTTCTAACTTAAAAAGAAGTCTTTGAAATGTGTAAATCATCTCTGAAGAGATCTCAAAGGGGTTATCTGACATTGTGTAGGGAAAAGGCAGTCTGGCTGCCTTTGTTTTTACTGTCCGGGAGGCTTAAATCACAGCGAGTGCATTTACATTTCTCTCACCTCTCCCGCAGCAGAAAGCAAAACAATGGGAGCTGTGACTAGAAAATGAATATAAACAAGCACAAAGAACGGACCTCCCTGTCCCGTGGTCCCCCCCCCCCCAGCCTTCTGGCCCCATGGCCAGCAGCTGCCGTCCTCCATTCCCTGCTGACCGTGCGGCCAGGGGAAACAGCAAGTGAAAAGTGATGGCCGGGGCTTCTTGAGGACAATGCAATCCAAGAGGAAAATGGGACACGGTTCCACATTTCTTTTGTTCCATGATTCCCATGAGGCATACAAAGCGAAGGACAGGAAGGGAATGCCGAAGGAGTCTTCTCGACGAGAAGGGGGGGTGTGGCACAGTGGCTCATGCCTGTAATCCCAGCCCTTTGGGAGGCTGAGGCAGGAGGACCACTTAAACTCAGAAGTTCAAGATCAGCCTGGGCGACATGTCTGCAAAAAATAGATAAAAATTAGTTGAATGTGGTGATGTGCACCTGTAGCTCCAGCTACTTGGGAGGCTGA
>CAUYQG010090930.1:0-31330 GCA_963574415.1 Tarsius wallacei | reverse complement strand
AAATATATGGACTTTGCAGCAAATTGGATGGATTTGGAATCGATCATACTCAGTGATTTATCACAGAAACAAAGAACTGAATTCCATATGTTCTCACTCATAAGGTGACCTTGAACAATTATAATGCTATAAGAAAGCGATGGGCAGTAGTGGAAATCTTTTATATATTCTAATTAATGATCCAAATATCTTTTGTAAAGATTTTGCTCGACTTTTTTTTCTTTCTTTTTTTTTTTTTTTACAAATTGAGTTTTCTAGTTATTACTGATTTGCAAGAGTTCTTCATACATTCTGGATACAAGTTCTTTATCAGATGTACATGTTGTAAATTTTTCTTCTAGGAAGTAGCTTTATAGGTATAATTTTAATTAGGATAAAATATAATATATCATTTTAAAATTTTATATTTAGTTGTTTCTTTTTTTTCCAGTTGGTATTAAGAATTTATTATGCTATAATTCTAAGGACCTTGAACTTGGTAATAATCTTCACAACCACACTCT
This sequence comes from Tarsius wallacei, assembly GCA_963574415.1. Classification (NCBI taxonomy): domain Eukaryota; kingdom Metazoa; phylum Chordata; class Mammalia; order Primates; family Tarsiidae; genus Tarsius; species Tarsius wallacei. The sequence goes on along the minus strand of CAUYQG010090930.1, from coordinate 30,827 downwards.
GACATTGATATTATTTATCTCCATTTTATAAAAGAGGACACATAAACACAGAGAGGTAAAGTAGATTAACCAATATCACACAGCTAAGACTTTCAAAGTAAGGATTTTATATTTAGTTGTTTCTTGTGTCTTCTAAGAAATTTTTGTCTAGCACAAGGTTATAAAGACATTCTCCAATGTTTTCTTTAGGAGTTTTATTGTTTTAATTTTTCAACATTGTTTATAATTCATCTCAAATTAATTCTATTATTGGAGTGAGGTAGGGTCAAGGTTTATTTATTTTCCACTTTTTATATGGATTTTTTGACATACTGGTAACAACAATTAAAAAATTTTTTTGCCAATATAATAAGTATAAATGGTATTATATATATATATTTTTAATGTCCTGATGGACTCTCAACTTTGAATGTTTTCTGGGTTTCTGTATCCTTATAATTTTGAGTCAGAGATATAACAATACCAACTTCAAAGGGCTAACTTCTTGACTTCAGCAAATAATTCTATTTTCTTTTTGAGAGCTATGAACTTACCGTAACAGGGCTGATCTAGGGACATCCAGGCCAATCAAGATTAGAAAATACTCAGGAATTGTAATCATTGGTCTACTTTAAATTAGTAAGGATTTAGGCTGGACTTATGAAGTATGAAGATAGCCATTTTTGTATGATACTGCTCAACTGTGGAAGAGGTTAAAACACATATAAAGATAAATTATACCAAATACTCTTATCATAATAACTGTTAGATCTGTAAAGCACAAGCTGTGTTTATTAGCAAAAAAGAAACCAATTTTAAACATAATTAATATAAAGGTGTAAAGAAGAATAGAGAATTACATTTCAAGGAAGTAGTTTATACTGACATGTTAAGCCAAGTTACTTTGGTAATTTTACTTCCAGATTTTTATGACCTCAAAAATAGGAACCATCCTTCTAATGTCAAAGTCTGAGTTTCTCAGAAAAGGGTAAGTCTCAGCTCCACTGGGTTTTTCGGGATTACATGATACGTAGAAGTGATAAAGCTCTAAGGGAAATAAAATATTCATATTCATTTTGGAGGGTTAATGTCTGAGAAAAGTGACTAGCTAAGCAGCTATAATAATTCCAATAGAGAGCACATTTACATTTTTCTAATAATACAATTCATGTAATTCTTTATGCTACATAAATCTTTTCCACACACTTCCAGATCTTTGGCTTCCATATACTCTATTAAAGATATAAAATGAGCTGAAATCTTCCTTTTCTCCTATATTTTTCTATCAGTTAACTGCTTCCCGTGACCTCTAGTAATGATGCTGTGTTGCTTGGTCTTAGAACCCTAAAACATTTTTCCTCAGTTCTGCCCACCTTTTTTTCTGACAAATGCTAAGGTTTATTATTTAATTATTTAAACATTGTTCTTATGTATACTTGATTAAATAGTTTGCATTTTGAAGCTCACCACATCTTCATTTCTTATCTTCTATTTGGTGACTAAAAGATAATGCAAGGCTTTAATACAAAGGCAAATAATTGCCACAAGAGCATTGTCACGATTTCCTCCAAGGAATTCCATCTTGTTAACTCTTTAAAATTGCTGAGCATGGATTTTTCTTAAGGGATTTAGCATTTTTTTCAGTACTTTTATGCTGCTTAAAAACTATTTTTTGTGTTGTATAGAGTTCTAGTGATATCTGTGACAGCAGTCCTGTCAAAACACTCAAAATGCCTGCTCACTCATGATGGAAATTTTTGAAAAACCCTGTCCCTTCAAAAATATATGTTTTGCTTTGGAAACTATGCAACATATTTTATATTTTGGAACACCACTAGGAGCAATCCTCAGAGAAGTCATTTTACTTCTCTAATTTGAGAATGCAGGACAGTGTTACAGGAAGCAGTCTAGACAACATCATTTTATCTAAGACAGTTCTAACAAACACCTTCTAAAACATTGTATGCAACAGAGAAGTTTCCATTTTTCAGCATTGCTCTAACAATATATTGGCAGCTTAAAGAACTGCAGTGCCTTAAATGCAAGCCATTGAAGATCTAAATGCTCTGAGTTGGTCCTTTCTGACAGAGGAGAAAGGCCAAATATCCAGCCCCAAATGGTGTAAACAGGAGCAGTGCATAATTAAAAGCCATCTGCATGTCTTGTGTGCCTCTTTCTGTATGTGAAATAGGGCCACACTATGTGAGCACTTAAAAGCTCCTTTCAAAATATTTCAAATCCTTATTGAGACATCACCCTACATTGCAGAGAGTAAGACAAACCAAAGTATTCATGATCCACTCCCGCCCACTTCTTATTTTCTTCTAAGATTTTTTCATAAGACTTCCAAACAAATTAACATAATACCATACCCACATACTAGAAGTGATTATTGTAGATTTAGAAATATTCTATAGTTCATGAAAAAAAGTTTAGTTGTCGGAGTGAAGAAAATAACTTTTTGTGTGATCCATCAAGATTATAGTCAAAAGTTCATTCTAAATTCTAATGGAGGCTGTGCTCTACTCCCACAAACAAATGCTAGTTACTAAGCCTTCGGATTCAGAAGTTTTATTTTTTTTGTCTTGAAAATGTTACTTATTTTTGTTTAAGACTTTATTTTTGGAGAGAAGTTTTAGGTTCACAGTAAAATTGAAAGGAAGGCACAGAGATATCTCTTAGCCCCCTTTCCCCACAGGTATGGCTTCCCACATTGTCAACATTCCTTACTGGAACAGAGTTTTATTATTGTTTTTCCTTTAGGATGAACTTGACTTCTAAGGGCATATTTAATATTCTTTTCTTTCTTAGGAAGTAATTGGTAAAAGAAGCTATTCATTAGTTCTTGTAATAGGTTTGAATCATAACTAGGTGGTGCTCCTTTTAATCCTGTAGTGATAGTTTAAGCCAACACATGTGTTTAGCAGGCAATTTAGAAGATTGGCTTATCTTACACAGATAATCAATATCATCTGAGAACACATTTTCTTGTTGTGTTTTTGTGGTTTGGGATGTTATGGGGAGAGTCTGGACTGTTGTAGAGCAGAAACGGGCCCTGATACCCTCAGAATTCCCTACCAATGTTTAGACTCTGAGATTTTATGAGAATTTAATTTTTAGAAGGCTGTATTTCAATAGTCAGTGAAAGTATGCACGGTCATTATGTAAATGTATATAAGAATATTCCAAGATCTGGAATCTTAAAAATATTTATGTCTAAAATAATTTTGCTTTCTACATATGAAGGGAGATACCAAACCCTGAAATTTTAAAACTTGTGTATTCTTACATGTTTAAACTTCAGTCACCTTCAAAGTGCTCTCCATCTGATGCAAGACACCTAATGAGACGCTTTTCCCACTGCTCAAAACAGTTTTTGGATTTGTCAATTTTGATGCCTTTCAGTGCTTCTGCCATTTTTTTCTTTCAACTCTTCCCACTCAGCAAAATGTTTCCCTTTGAGGACTCTTTTCATCTGGGGAAACAAGCAAACGAAAAATCGCTCAAGATGAGATTGGGTGAATAGTGAGAGTGGGGTGCTGGAGTCATGCCATGCCATTTTTGGTCAAAAACTGCTTAACACTCAGCCTGGTATGGGCAGGTAGATTCATAAATGACCCATCATGAAATGAGCAAACATGTTGAAAGAATCTCCAAAAAAAACTCCCTGAAGCTGAACACAGCATCTCACAAGAACACTGGCACACGCTGATGCTAATGGATTTCTAGAACACTTACCCAATGTGGGGAAGCCTGTACTACAAAGGAACTGCCCTCCAAAAAATAATTGTTTTTCTTTTTTTGGTTTCATTCTCATATTGTACCTGTAGAATGTATATCACCGTTCCACACTCTCAACATTTGCCATGACATAAACCCCTCTAGTGAGAGACTTCAAGCATAACTTCTAAAGGTTCAGCTTAATACTCCTTTTCAAGTATAACTGATACTATGTTAAGGTTGGCATACAAATGATTGGTATTCTAAAATGCAATCCTTTGGAATTCCCATAGGCCCTTATGTTAACTAAGTATCCAGTCTTTTTTAAGAGTCTATTGAGTTGCCCCATTATTTCCTGGGCTTATTGGTATCTAACTGGTCATTTCTGATTGTTTTTGTCATCCACAAATGTAGCCAGAGCTAAGCTCCTTTCACTATTTTGAGGCCAAGAGGACTTGGTAACCTCAGAACATCATTCCTTGTATGTGTGGCCCTTGTTGCTATTGCCAGTCAATACTAAGTCTTCACAGAGTCATTTGGGCTCAGCATGGTTTTATGCAGACAAAGGATGCAATACTTGAAGTGTCCCAGGCCTTTCTGGAGCTGAGTCCTTGTCTAGTTGGTTTTAGCTCTCGGAAGAAGTCTTTCCATTTTCCTGTCAGACTCTTTTCTGGCTCGGGAATAATCTTTTCATGGAATGACTGAGAGGAAAGATGTATTCCTTACAGAGAAGTTCTCATCCCCTACCTTGGGAGAGTAGTCTGACTTCAATGGACCTGCCAAGACAATTAGTAACTAACTTGACACCCATATCAGGGTTGTGTGGTTACTTCTTATACATGGACAGTCTAATGAAGGAACTTATGGAGTTGATATTTGCAAGGACCTTATGCGGAAGGAAATGTAGTCTCTCACTAGAGGGGTTTATGTCATGGCAAATGTTGAGAATGTGGAACAGTGATATGCATTCTACAGGTACAATATGAGGATGAAACCAAAAAAAGAAAAACAGAATTATTTTTTGGAGGGCAGTTCAAGACTATAATTTTTATATCAAGACTATAATTTTTAAATATCTCAGTTCCCCAGAATTGTGTACCTCCAAAATAACTCCCAGTTTTAGAGCACTCCTTTTTTAAACAATGATTATTATAGATTCCACTTAGAAGAGACCAATCACAGGCTTTGCAATTTATTTAGCAGTAGCGAATGTGGCTGTTAACAATAATATGTATGTAGCATCAAATTTCATTAATTCTATAAATATTTATTTTATTTCTACCATGTGTCATCACAGTTATAGACCTCTGGAGACTGTGAAGAGTATGAGAAAACCCTGAATAAAATTGTTTATGTTTGAAAACCTAATTAAAAAATTATTCACATTAATTCAAAGTCAAGAGATATACCTAAAATAAACATATGAAACAAATGATTTATTAAATAAATTATTTAAAAATAAGTATAATAGATACCTACGGAAAATGGGTGAAATTAGTAACGATTTCAAAAGCTGTGAAAATTAGTATGATGAGGGTTTTGTACACTATCTTATAGAAAAGGAAAAAAAATAAGTTTTCAGAGAATTTCTGCTTTTCTCTCGGCTATGGCGAATGTTGTTGCCTTGCCTTGCTTTCTTATTTTTCCCAAGCCGTAATATGAAAACAAGGCTTCTATAAAAAAAACTGAAAATGTTTAGTTGTAGTAGTTCAAGCTGATGAAGCAAGGTCTATGGATTCATTGTTTAAGTAGTGTTTTATGTAATTGGAAGGCACGGCTTCAAGGATGTTAGGAGTGAAAGCAAATTTAATTGCTGATTTCATTTACATCCATGACTACTGACATTGAGGGATTAATTCTTTTATTTCAAAGGTGGATGTTTGTTCCTTTTTAAATCATGTTTTGAAACATGTACTACATTAAAGATTTTTTTAGACTTAATGTTTGCTGCCAGAAGTGACAGGGAAAGGGAGCAAACTTTTTTTTTTTTTTTTTTAGGTTGCATAGTACTTTGTGCCAGGCACTTTCCATGACATTTCTTTATTTAATTTTCACAATTTCAGGGAGAAACTGCTCTCCATTCATCTACCCATCCATCTGTATACCCAACAAATGTTTATTAAATGCTAAACATGAAGCATAATGATGGCAATAGTAACAACAACAACAATGAGGTGTGCCTTGTGAGTAAAGAGAAGTCCACTTATGATTGGAGTGATCAGAGAAAGGGAGCTGGTTCTGGACTCAATGCATGACTGATGCTAGCTAGGGTCCCTCCTGATCCCAATTCCAAAGGAACTGCTATTGTAGGAGACAGCCTTGAAGAAAATTATTGGGAATTTGGTTGGAATTTCCCAGGATGCATGGGTTTAGTGTTTATACCATATGGACAATTGGCATCAGGGAAGAAGTTGCTTTGCATAGGTTGGTAATATTCTTTGGTGATGGTAAATGGGGGTGTAGGAGACAGCCTTGAAGAAAATTATTGGGAATTTGGCTGGAATTTCCCAGGATGCATGCGTTTAGTGTTTATACCATATGGACAATTGGCATCAGGGAAGAAGTTCCTTTGCATAGGTTGGTAATATTCTTTGGTGATGGTAAATGGGACTGTTGCTGTGGACAGAGAAAGCACTTGTAATTCAAGAGAATGCTCAGAAGGAGTATGGACTGAGATTCACAGGTTAGAATTTGAGATGTACTAGTTTGGATATTAAAAGAATGATAGCACTGTGTGCATAGGGTAATGAAGTTTGACATATGGATTATATACATTTGAAGAAAGTGAAGGTTTGAGAAGTCACATGAATGATAAGTCACATGAAGTCACTGGCATTCACATCCATGTTTGCATTACCTCCTTGGACAGTTTTTCTAACCATTTGTAGATATCTGACTAAAACATTTTCTTGGAATTTGCATTTGCAACTGCAGGGAAATAGTCTGTACAAAGTGAAACACTTTTTGTAACAGCAAAAGGCTTCAGTAAATAGTGAGAAAGTCATCCAAATTGTACTCTGACTCTCTGTCCTTTGTTCAAATTGTACTATTCACATATTCAGAGACAGAGTGTCTCTATGACTTAATTATGATGAGTATAATAATTGAAAGTAGGTGGTTATATTATGCCAGAGGAGATAATTAAGTAGGGAATTGCACTATTAGCTGGGCTTTTGGTGCCATGTATTATCCTTATGAAAGATTATATTATGATTCCACTATACATTGCTTAGATAAAAAATATTTACAGAGTCAACACTTTAGATCAAAGGTCATTAAGAAATACATAGAAGGCATTCTAGAGAATTATTAAAATACTTTGGAAATTTTACAAGCATAAATGCAGGGCATAGACTTCCTTTTTGACCTGCAGTTTTATTATCAGTAGGACTGGCAATTCTTCCTGCACCCACAATTTCAGCAGAAATAAATTAATCATTGAAGTGAGTGTTATAAGAGCACAGTGGCAGCTTAGTTCTGAATAATTTCCCTTCATTTCTTGGAAATCATGTACAAGGAGAGTAGAAAAAACTACCCACAAATTGGATTCTCAGCAAAGCTAGAAAACAGGGAGAATTTATATACCCTGTTATGTGTTATTGTAGCCCAAGAAAATTAAATCAGCATTAACTTCATGGGACTGATGGGGCTTTGGAAGCTGAGGGTGGGATGAAGACTAGAAGAATAAGGAAGAGACCTCACAGGGCAGATCTTAGATATAAGAAACAAATATTTAAATTATTTACTCCAAGAAGGAGCAGGCCCTTCTCTGGATGGAAAGTGCTGTGAACTGGCTTGAGCTAAAACAGGGTGAAATTGCTAAGGACGTTGGGTGAAAAACTTGCAGAGAGCATACAGGGAAATTCAGGAGGTGACTGACTTGTCTCAGAAAATTCCATGTTCCAGAAAGGAATGAACAATTTGGAAGACAGGAGGTATACCCTGTAAGAGCAATGGCAAGTAAAGGAACCAAGGGAAATTGGAGTTGGGGATGGAATCTCTTCTTAACCAGATGAAGTGCTAAGTGGTAAAGGAGATGAGGGTTATATTGTAAATAAATAGTCTATTACTTTAGCAATACCAGGGAGAGTTGTTGAACACAGAAAGCTAGAAAAGGATCCAATGGCTCTCTTGCTAATAGCAGGTTCTAGAACCTCCAACTCATGTAAATATGAAAAAATTGAGTGAACAGCATATAAAGAAAAATCCTATGAAAAAATACGCAAAAGACCACCTGAACTCTCCTATAAGGAAAGATAGCTCATGTTAGAATGTAGCCATGCAGCAGATAAAAATTATCCAACATTTTAATGTGAATTAAAAAATCAACATAGCAATTTCAGTTTTGAAAGAATACCACAAAGCAGAAATTTAAAAAATTGGGGACAAGTTGAGGAGTCAATAGCAGGGGTGAACCAGACTGTTGGAGAAGTTGAAGCAGGGAGTGGGGAAATAATTCAAGAAAAAGTAAAAAAGGGAAAAAATAATTTAGATGTTAAGAGTAAATTACAAGGAGCACAATAGAAGACATATCTTAGGCACAGTAAGGGACATAGAAAAAAGGAGTGAGATAAATAAGTAAATGAAGTAAAAAGAAAAACGATAATTAGAGAGAAAATATAGCAATAGAATGAAGACAAAGGAGATCCATCATACACATAACTGGAGTTTCCAAAGAAAACCATCCAAAAGAGTGTAGTGTAACAATTATATGAAATGTAGTTTATAAAAACCCTCTTAAAAAGAAAAGAAGATCTCAAGTTATATATAAAAAAGATGCATCATCTTCCATGGAAAAATGACTCAGTGGTCAATGCTGAGTTATAGCAGAAGAGGCTGTAAGATAAAGCACAGGTAAAATGATACATCACCTATAAGCAAAAGAAAATCAGGTAGTCACTAGGCTTCTCCACTGCAACACTGAATTTCAGATGATAGTGGAGCAACTTCTAGAAGTAACTCAAGGACAAAAGTGTGACTCAAGAATTTTAAATCTGAGTTGGGCACAGTGGTTCACATATATAATTCCAGCATTTTGATGGACCAAGGCAGGAGGATCACCTGAGGTCAGGAGTTTGAGACCAGCCTGATCCACAAAGCAAGACCTCATCTCTACTTTTAGGTCAGACTGGGGAGGAAGGGCGGTGGGGGGAGGGGGGTCTGTGATCTGGTGCTGTGCAAGAGATGCAAAGAATTGCACAGAAGTTAGATTGGAAAATACAGTTTATTTAGGAAGTAAATTGGAGAGAGAAAAAGAGGAGATTCACCTCCCTAGGGTAGGGGAGATGGCCAAGACTAGAAAAGCAATGGCAGCCATAGCTCAAAGAGCCATGTAGCCTGACCAGAGTTTAGCAAAGCAATGACAAATGGCTGCTTGAGGTTGAATGCTTTTAAACCTTCTCTTTGATGTGGGGCAGGCCACTGAAGTGTTTGGGTGGTGGTCTGTTTCATGACATCAGGAAGGGTACAGGTAAGCATAGGTACTGACATCAGGTGATGGACAGGAGGGAGATGGGTGTGTTAATCACATGACTGTTCTCATGGTGATGGGGTTTGTCTGTCAGGAAGAGAGCGAGCTGATTAGGTTAACTTGTTTGCAAATACTTGAAATAGAAAAACTGATTAATACAAATAAGCTGGGGTGGGGGTTGTAAGACAATTATCAATAGCTACCTCTGAGAAATTGGTTCTGTCCTTGGTTGTGATTAGAGGATAAATTAAAGTGAACTGCTAGAAAAACATGACAAAGCTAAGCAATGTTAAAATGGCTGCTCTTTGGGTATATCAACTCCATCTTGGTCCTTTCATCTACAAAAAAGTCAAACAAAATAAGAATTTAAAATACAGTTAAGCTATGTACAAGTATATGGTTTTGAGTATATAAAAACTCAGGGTATATTGTTTATATGATCCTTTTTTCAAAGAATCTATTAGAGGATGAACTCCACTCTACTAAGAGGGATAAAGGACACTTTAGCAAAATAAATAATGAGCATTAAACACATTTAATTACAGTTCTAAAACAAAATCATAGATAAGGTTGTCAATGACATGCTAATATTATGTGCTCTGACGATGTAAAAATATAGCTACAGAAATGGTTGAAAAGAGGCCCGAGACTGCTATTTTTAAAAAGTCCTAGAAAGATTGATCCTTGGCTGGCATTTGGGAACTTGAATTTTGAAAGGGTTTTCACCCTTTAGGACTAATAAAAAGACTTATTATACCTAAACTATTTGTGCAAACAAAAATGCTTGTACTTAATACCTGCTTTTCTTCTGAAAATGCTAAGCAGATTATGTCTGAGTAACTAGTCCCCAAAATCTTGGGTTCTTGGGTATATAGTCTCTAGTGATCTTCCCTAGTAAACATTTTCAAAGGACATAAGAGGAGTCAATATAACCAAAGAGCAGCCATTTTAACCTTGCTTAACTTTGTCATGCTTTTCTAGCAGTTCACTTTAACTTGTCCTCCAATCACTAGCCAGGGACAGAAGTGGTTTATCAGAGGTAGCTAGTGATAATTGTTTTACAACCCCCTCCCTGGCTTATTTTGTAAACAAGTCAACCTAAGCAGCCCTTCACGATCTTTGTGACCAAGACCCCATCAACATGGTAACAGTCATGTGATTAACCCACCCATCGGCCTGCTGTCTAGCATTATGACAGTACCTATGCTTACCTGTCCCCTTCATGATGACATGGAAAAGACCACCACCCAATCACCTTAAAGACCTGCCCTCATCAAAGGGAAGGTTTAAAAGCATCCAGTCTCAAGCAACCATTTGCCATTGCTTTGCTAAGATCTGGTCTGGCCATGTGGCTCTTTGAGCTATGGCCACCATTGTTTTCCTAGCTTTGGTCTCCTCCCCTACCTTGGGGAGGTGAATCTCCTTTCTCTCTCTCTATTTTCTAAATAAACTACATTTTCCAATCTAACTTCTGTACAATTCTTTGCATCTTTTGCGCGGCACTGGATCCAAGTCTGACCTAACTAACATTTTAGAGGCCCTGCTGGGATTTTTGGCCTAACACATTTTATATGTGTCATTACAACTTGCTCCTGGAGGAATTAAGTGGCTTCACTATATAACTTCACTGGGAGAAGAATTTTACAAGCTTGTGCCTGGTTTTCTCCAGACTTTGCCCCATGTGTCTTTTTTCTTTGCTGATTTTGTATGTATCCTTTCATATAATAAAATTACAGCTGTGAGTACACTATAATCTGTGTCCTTGAAACTGGAGACCCTATCACTGACTGAAGATAACCATTGAAATGAAATACAAGCCTTCCAAAACATGAGAAGATTTACTATAAAAAGAAAATAAGAGATCACCTAGTAAAAGCTTTTTTTCTATCCACCCGTCCTTCTATCTATAGCATGATAGAATTTAAGTTTTAAAATGTTGTAAAACAATAAGTGAAAATAGGCTTAAAAAAAGACCGTATTGGGTTGCTAAACAAAACCCAATTCTATGCTTAATCTAAAAGATGCCCTTAAAACAAATTAGTTCAGAAATGTTAAAAATAAAAGCACAAGCAAATTTATACAGACAAATGAAAACAGAAAGTAAGCAGGGGTTGCAATCTGAAACATATGACATAAAAAAATTTAGACCTAAAGACATTAAATGATACAAAAAAGTTATTTAATTCACATTGAAAATATAACAGTTATTGTGATGGTTAATTGCATATGTTAACTTGACTGGGCTCAGATAACTGGTAAAACACAATTTCTGGGTGTGTCTATGAGGACGTTTCCAGAAGAGATTAGCATTTGAATCAGTAGAGTGAGTAAAGAAGACCCACCCTGACCATTGAGGGTTGGCATTATCAAACTCATTGAGGGCTCCAATAAAAAAAGCGGTAAAAGAAGAATGACTTTGTACCTCTTTTGAGCTGAGCCCTCCATCTTTATCTCCCGTTTGACATTGACACTCCTATTTCTCAGGCCTTTAGATTCAGAGTAGGATTTACATCTCTGACTCTCCTGGTTCTAAAGCCTTTGGGCTTGAGTTGGAACTGCATCACTCAGGCTTCCATCTTGCAGACAATAGGCAGATTGTGAAACTGCTCACCCTCCATAATCTCATGAACCAATCCCTCATATAAATTTCTTTCTATATATCTATATGGATATCTTAATTGGTTCTATTTCTCTAGAGAACCCTGACTAATATATTTAAAATTCATAATGTGGATACAATTGTCATTATTATCTCTGTATCAGACATCGCAACAAATTTATGAAGGAGAAAATAGAAGCAAGTAATAAAAAACAGACAAAATGCACTAGTAATAAAAAGTTCTACTTCATCTCTCTAGTATGAGATCAAGAAGTCAAAAATAAGTATATAGATGACTATACAATATAATCAAGATGGTAGATCTGCTGGAATACGCATCAAACTCTGTACCCTGATAATAGAGAATGCCTTTTTTCTAAGTGACTTTGAAACCATTATAAAATTGACCATATATTAGGTTATAATTCCAAAATGAAGGGAAAAGAAGTAGCAATATCACAATATAGTAAATTTTAATATGGTAAAATTTTAATATAGTAATATGATAAAGGCACAAAATGCAAAATCTTTTTCACCTTGAAATAATTTTTAAGGCTGTTATTAAAGGACTTTTGAGGAATAAAAAATTTAGCAGAAAATGCAGAATTTCTTGAAAAAAATTACTGAATACATGGCATGTCATAATCCATGGGATACACCATGATCAGAAGAAAAATATAATGTTTATAGTATTAAATGCTTATAGCAATAAAAAGAAACCTTAAATATATGATAGAATAGAAAAAAAAGAACAACAAAATAAGTCAAAGAAAGGGATTATTGAAGATAAAAGCAGAATTGAAGAAGTTAGAGAAATAGCTAATAAATAAAATGAAAGTCTGGTAATTTGAAAAAGAATTGATTAAATGATTAGATAATATAAATTAGAAAAGGGAACAAAATACAAATATATAAGAGAAATGACAAGAATGAAAATCAAAACAAAAGGAGGAAACAGGAACATAAGAGGGCATTTTGTGTAACTATGAAAATAAATTTTAAAACTTGAATAGAGACATTTTCTAAGAAGTTATGAATTAGATACATATAACCTATGTCAAATATGACAAAACTGCCCAGAAGAGACACAAAATCTCAATAGGCCAGTTTCCATAGGAAAAAAAAATAGAGAAATGAAGAAATCTTGGCTTTCTTATTCACTGCCACTGAGCTCTAAATCCATGCTTCTAAATTTTGCTCTTTAATACTGGGGCTGGGACCAATTCACAGGTTCTCACTGCAGTTCACAGTTGCCTGCTTTCTTCGGCCAGCAGGAAGCACTATGGGAGGTTGGAAGGCAGGAGCTATAGGGAAGGCAGGAGCTGTAGGGAATGGACTTTCTTTATGTTCATTGCTGTTTCTGTTTGTCAGTCTCCATAGCTATACTGTCCCAGCATGAGTGGTTAGTTCCACCTGTCTGTTCTTTTGGAATCCCTGGAAAAATCTTCCTTATTGCCCCGGGGTCTGAGCCTCCATTTGGCCGGGCCTCTCTTCTAAGATCCTGGGTGTTTTACTCTTTCCCTTTGTTGCTCCATCCCTAGGGGTAGTAACAGCTTTCTGCAGTTATCTCTTGCTGTGCCTCAGTGTTCCCTTCTTGTTTCAGCTTTTAAATACTCATGTAATCCACTCCTTATTTTAAATTCCATCTGTTGAAACACATAGTGTGCTTTCCCCCTCAGACTTATCCTTCTGTTGTTGTTTTCTCAGATGTAAAATGAAGATGATGATGATAATAATGATGACTGTGACAATGATGATAAAAATAATCTTTACCTCATTAGGCTGTTATAAAGAGTACATGAGTTAATGCATGTACGTTCTTAGAACAAGGTCTGCAATAGAATAGGATAGAGAACCCAGAAATAAAACCACAGACCTTCAACCAACTCATCTTTGACAAAACTGACAAAAAAAAAAAATTGAGAGGAAGCCATGTTTAGCAAATGGTGCTGGGAAAACTGGTTAACCATATGCAGAAGAATAAACTGGACCTTACATCTTACCATATACAAAGATTAACTCAAAATGGATCAGTGATGAAAACATAGGGAACACACCCCCTGGACATTGACCCAGGAAATGAATTAATGGTGAAGTCCTCAAAGACAAAGAAGCAAAAACTAAAATTGATAGGTGGGACCTTATCAAGCTAAAAAACTTCAGCACAGAAAAAAAAAAAATCAAACGTGTAAAGAGATAACCCACAGAATGGGATAAAATGTTTGCAAACTGTCCAACAAAGTTCTCACATCCAGGATCTGTAGGAACTCAAACAAATTGACAGGAAAAAAACAAGCTTATTAAGAAGTGGGCAAAGGACATGAAGAGACACTTCTCAAAAGAAGACATACAAACAGTAAACATACATATGGAAAAAAAATGCTCAGCATCATTAATCATGGAAGAAGTACAATTCAAAGCTACAGTGAAACCATCTCACACCACTCAGGATAGCTGTTATTAGAAAGTCAAATAGCAATAGATGTTGGTGAGGCTGTGGAGAAAAGGGAGCATTCCTATACTATTGATGGTAATGTACACAAGTTCAACCTTTGTGGAAAATAGTTTGGAGATTTCTCAAAGAACTAAAAATAGGGCTACTGTTCGATGCTACAATCCCACTTCTGGGAATATACCCAAAGGAACACAATTCGCTCTGTCAAAAAGATACTGCATGTGTATTTTTATTGCAGCACTATCCACAATAGCAAAAATCATGAGAATCAACCCAGATGCCCATCAGAGGTGAACTGAATAAAGAAAATGTGGTACATATATTCACTATGGAATATTACACAGCCATGAAGAAGAACAAAATCATGTCCTTTGCAGCAACGTGGATGCAGCTGGAGACCATCATTCTAAGTGAATTATCACAGAAACAAAAAACTGAATACCACATGTTCTTACTCATAAGCGGGCACTAATCATTGGGTACATGGACACAAAAGCAGGAACAACAGATGCTAGGTACTGCTAAGGAAGGGAGGAAAGGGGGATGAGGGATATAAAACCACCTGTTGGGTACCATGACTGCTACTGGGGAGGGGGAGGGCTTGTCAGAAGCTCAAATCTTGCCGTCATACAAGAGAGTTACGGAACAAATCTTCACATGTACCACATGATTCTAAATATAATAATAAAAATGAAAAGTCCCTACTCACAGGGACCCTGAGAAGGCGCCTGCTAGTGCCTGAAAATTCCCATCACTAGGAGACTTCCCAGATGCCTTGTGAAGGAGGAGAAGCCGAAGGAACTGGAGACTGAAGTGGAATTCTCCTGAGAAGCTCAGAACTCCCCAGGAGGCCCTGGCACAAACAGATACTCTTTTCTCCTATCCTACCTCCAAAAAGGCTCATTGGACTAGAAGCTGTCCTCAAGCTTCCACAGCAGCTCTTCAGACCTCATATCTTTAGGTTACAGAAAAAAATAAAGGGTCAATAAGCCAAAAAGGAAAAACAAATGAACAAAATTAAGGTCTGTCACAGAGTAAACCCTGTATACATTATTACTATTATAAAAAAGATTTGTCCTCCCCAAACACCTGGAATTTTTATGAAAACTTTCAAGTGCAGATGCTTCCATTGCTGTTTTAACATTCTAGGGTGCAGAGAAAGCAGGAAAACTCCCAAATCAATTTTTGTGATGTGAGTATAACATTGATAACAAAGCTAAAGAAAGATTTAGCAAAAAATTATAATACTTTCTCACTTTAAATATAAAGATGAGAAATCCGAAATTAGGCGTTACAAAGAAAATTTGGCAGCACATTAGAGAATAATACATGATGACCAAGTAAGAAATGTAAAAAATGGCTCAATATCAGGAAATCTTTTAATGTAATCCATCATATTAATAGGTTTATTAGGTGTAATTTAATGTTGGAGACCCCAGAGCTTGCTTGTCTGTGGAACTCTTATCCTCTCTGTCAATATTCACTTCCTGGGTGATCCTAAGTGCTCTTGATTTCACAGCCTGTTTCTGTAAAGCCTTCAAGTTTATAATGGTTTTTATATTTTTAAAGGGTTATAAAAAACAGAAACAAACAAATAAAAAACCCAACAGGGACTGTGTCTGCTAAAGCCTCAAGCATTAGCTACTAGAAAAGGTTTGACTGCCCCTTGGATACAATATAATGGCTTTTGGAATGGACTTTTTAAAAAATTAAAATTTAAACATAATACACATTCAGAAAAGTGCTCATATCCTAAGCATACTACTCTACAGATTTTATAAGCTGAGCACAGCTGCTTGAGAAGTACCTAGCTCAAGAAACCAAATATCATTTGGCTTCCAGCAGCCATCTTGTTCTGGGAGTGGCCTGGCTTTTGTTTGTGCAAATGCGTACCCACATTTCCACTCCATTACAATCTTTGGAGTAGTTTTTAAATGTGTCTCTCATACTCTTGATTACTTCTTTATTAATTCCCTTTCAGAAAGAACTATGCCTTCAGTTTATCCTGATTTTGCCTGACTTTTAACAACTTAGACATTTTAGCAGAAGAGATAGTTCAAAACTATACTACGTCAAGGAGAACGAAGCTAACACAACAGTATCGTGTAGGATGGCAGTATGTATTTTTTTTTCCCCAAAAGATAGAATATAATGCTGAGAAATAACATAGTACTTCACTTTAAATAGATTAGAGAGAATGATGCTTTATGTCTTCAAGGTAGCATATACACAATTTAATGCCAAAGTTGCTATGGAAACTATTGAATGATTTAAAAAATGGCATAAATTTGTATAAGTCATGAGTTTCTGATAATTTTCAGCTTTAAGTTTTAATACACAGAGCTTTTTACCCAATGAGGCATTTATTTATTTGGTAAACATATATATGTTTTTGGTCTATATGCACTGAAAAACTTTTGTTGATTGAATTAGTCTGAAAAACCGGCCTGGATTATAAAAATTTGGTTTTGAAGGCTGAAAATGGTTAATCATATTTGGTTTTTTAAGTGTACAAACCCCTTTTTCACTTATCTAAAGAATCAGCAATGTTCTATTAACAATTTAAATTACTATATTAAAGGTATTATTTAACCTTTTAGAAATTTAACAGGGATAAGTGATCTGTGGGAAAAGGCAAGCCTGATAACTTAGGAATCAATACAGTACAAATACTAATTATTTACTCTAAAGTGGATCTGAAATCAGTTTAGAAGAGATAATGGGAATCTGTGTCCTAGACTACAGAGAATTTCACTTGCCTTTTCAAAAGAAAAGGAAATATGAATTTGTTAAGTCAACAAGCATTTTTTAAAAGGGATCTCTTTCAATGTCCTTCCAGCTTCAGGGATACAGCAGAAAACAAGACCTTGGAGCAAAATTGCTGTTCTCACTTGAACTTTTATTCTGTCAGTGATAGGCACACTATTAAAAAAATTAGCTAGTAATAGGGGCTCTAATGAGAACCAAAGAGAGGGGCTACTGCTTTTACTAGTGGGTAGTCAGGGATATGCTCATCAGGAAATTATATTTGATCTGAATTCTGATGGTGAAAAAGGAGGCAAGTGGGTGAAGATTTGGAGAAACAACACTCAGATGCAGGGAACACTTGGACCAAGGCTCTGGGACATGGGTGAGCATATTTCTCTCTCCCAAAAACTACTAGCTGTTTTTAGAACTTAAGTGTCCAAGTTCAAGTAAAATTCAGAGATTGCTGTGTTGTTGGACGTTTGGAGAGTGACATAAAAAAGGAAATTTTACCCTTTTTGTTGACTGCCTGCTCTGGAGCCATGACCTCGATACTGCAAAGTAATCTCCTGCTCTCAGACAGAAACAGAGGATTCCACAGCAGTGATGTAGCTCAGCTTGCACCCCTTTGCTTATATATATCTTTTCTTTTTCTTCTCCTTTGCCCACTCCTTCTTTCCTGCTCCCTTCCCTGCCTCCCTTTCTTCCCCCCTCTTTCCCTTTCTTTCTCCCTTCCTGCTACAAACATCTATGGAGTACCCAAGGGGTGTGTGTGTGTGTGTGTGTGTGTGTATGTGTGAGAGAGAGACAAAGGCACAAACTTCAGGAAGTTTAGAGGGGACAGATTCATCAGTTGGAGTTCACCAAGAATAGGTGGTCCTCATCCAAGAAATTCAAATGCACAGCTTGCTTCAGTCTTGGCTGATTTTCCAAGGCAGGATTTAAAAGTTCCAGATTCCTAAATATCAAAACACAATAACCTCTTCTGTTTGTTTCACTTATTAAAGCAAATGTCTCTCATTTGTGAGAGTAACATTTTTGGCAAGTGCATTCTGAGGTGGGAGTGTGGGGGAAAGTGTTATGCCAACAGTGAGGGGGAAACCAAACTTTGTTCTCTAGCAGGAAAATAATGACTCATTTCTTTACATCAGGGTTGGCCTTTGGAATTTTGGTTTTGAAAACTTAACTCACTGGTGGTTAACACCCCCCCCCCAAACAAAACCCCTAACAAAATCATACAATGGACATGCAAATTAAGCCGTAAACAAGTGCGAAGGGGAGATTTGCTAAAGATGAAAGTAAAGACCAATTATAGCATGCAGCACACCCAGTCAGACAGGAATACGTTTTAAAACATCTTATAGCATTTTTACAAGTGGGATGGGAAGAATTACTTATTGATTTTACCCCCTCTGAGTGACTCAACAATGAATACAATTGTTAACAGAGCTGACACCACTTGGAGATCCTTATTACTATTACTGTTGTTTTAAAAAACACCATCTGAGGCTCTTCTTTAACTGGAAACTTTATGAAGACAATTCAGAATAACTGAATCCACACTAGCAAATGAGAACTATGTGCAGTGTATTTGCTACATATATGACTTAAGCATAGTTATATTTTAGTTCATTATAAATAATAACTAGATACAAACTTTCTATCTCTTTTCACTAAGAACTAGTGCAACCCTTAGTCTTGCGTTGCATGGGAAAGGACTGCTCTGGGCTGACCTGGATTTGGTCTTCCTTTAGTCTTTTTTTGACATTTCCCTCCCCTCACCAGTTGGTCATGGAAAAGCTGCCACAGTGTGGGTTAAGACAATTTGGACGTCTTCAGTCTCTGCTTCTCCGATTGTTGGATGTTCGATCTCTAACCACAGGTTTCTGTTGCTTTTCTTCAGTGTCCTTTTCAAAACATTGGCTGCTCAAGGCTGCTGCTGTGTAGTTGTGTGTTCTCAGCTACATCTCTTTTATCTCTCATGAAATCCTCTAGAGTTGACCATCCAGACAGTTTAATCAATCCTGACTTTTTTATGTGCGTAGCAAACATACAAGCAATTTCCGTTTCTTTTTTTCAACTTTAAATTTTTTATTTTAAAATTGTGGGGTACAATTCAGGGTTAGGTATACAAATATTCATACTGCAGGTACCCTTGTGGGTAGTGGCAGTTTCCCACTACTGCCAATCCCACCTCCCTGCCCCCCACACACCCCTACAGTTTCCCATTACTGTCAATCTTTTTCTTATAGTATTACAATAGTTGTTCAAGGTCCACTTATGAGTGAGAACATGTGATACTCAGTTCTTTGTTCCTGTGAAAGATCACTCAGTATTATAGACTCTAAGTCCATCCAGGTTGCTGTGAAGTTCATGATTTTGTTCTTCTTTATGGCTACATAATATTCCGTTGTGTATATGTACCACATTTTTTATCCAGTCCTCTTTTGATGGGCAGCATGGTTGGTTTCATGTTCTTGCTATTGTGAACAATGCTGCGACAATTCCCCTTTTCAATGACTGTCTGTGGGCCCTGCACTCCTCCCGATGCACTGATGAACACCTCCACTAGTTATAGTTTGACCTGTAAGCTCCGATTTCTGTCCATCTACTTCTGCCTACCTTCTTGTTCTCTGTGCTTCAGATATACTAGACTTTTCCTAGTTCCTGGATCCACCTCCTTTCTCAGGGTTGTCTATTCTGGACTTGCTTGCAATATGTTCTCTGCATTAGTCAGGGTGATGCTAACTGTTGCAACAAATACACTTCCAAATTTCAGGGGATTACACAGAATTTACTTCTTCTTCATTGTGCTACTTTCCTAATGACCTCATTTTAACTTGATTACCTCTGTAAAGACCTATTTTCAATAAAGGTCCCATTTGGAGATACTAGGAGTTACTACTTCAACATGTCTTCTTTGGAGACAAATTCAACCAGTGATACTCACATACTGTGGATGTTTCTGGTCAGTAGGCAGCTTTGCTACCTATGATGACTTGGAAACCAGATTCCTCCTGCTTGATTGCTCTACTTTTCCCATAGTCTTCAGCATCATCTATATCTAGCTGGTGAAAAAAGAAAACATGCAAAAGCACGTTATATAATACTCATGTTGGCTCAGATGTGGCAACATCCTTTCCCCTCATACATTCTTGTGAAGGACTAGTCTCAAGATCCCATCTAGATGAAAGGGGAGAATGGAAAATGTAATCCTTGCTGGGCAGGGCTTCTTCCCCATCTGGGGGTGAAGAACTGGTATTTTTATTTATAATTCATCTCAGACTAATATTTTACAAAGTAGAATCAAAATGTATTATACTTTAACATGAATTGAAATACATGTGATATACAAGTTCTATTTTTATCATTAAATTTAGCAGACATAAAATTACTTTACTAAAATTCTGTAAGTGTCTAAACACTTGAACTCTCAATTTCCATATTTAGTATTTTCATAGACCACTAATGAACAGTTTGCCAATGGGCACTGGTCCGTGGCCCATACTTTGAGTAACACTGCCTTACACTGTGGAAAGAAGCATGATATTTGTCCCATAGATGGCTATCTCAGCTTCACTCTAATAGACCCTGGTACTTACTCCAACCCTGCCTTCACATTTTATTATAATTATTTGTTGACATTTGTCCTTCCTGCTCGTCACCTAGACTCTAAACTCTGTGAGGCAGAAACTCCGTTAGTTTTGTTTATGGCACTGTCCTTAGCATTTACTTAAGTGCTTGGTGTAAAATTGGAGATTAATAAATACTTGTCAAAATTCTGTTTCTAGTATGTACCTGGAACAATCTTTAAGAAATATGTCTATGTCGTTTACATAAAATTTGTGACATTGATTTGCTTAACAGAAGCTCTGTTTTTTTCTTCTGCCTTTTAATGTTTTCCTTGTGCCTTGTTTATCAAACACTCATGCCCTAAGTCTACTACGTAGTGTAGGAAAGAGGGAGTTCTTTGAAACAAGGGGCCTTATGAAATGACAAGCAGGTGGTCAGGCTGGCTTTGGTTACAGCAAGATGAGAATTAATTATTGTCCGAACTCTTACTCCACATGGGAAACATAATTTTGAAAGCAAAATAACAATATTTTTCTAAAGAAGTAAACACTGAGAAATAATGAGAAGACCCAGTGAGTGGCATAATCAATGAGAACACTTCCAGGAAGACAGAAAAAGAAAAATTATAGATAATGGCTACTGAAAGCATGTACCCAAAGAGAATGGAATGCTGTTGAGTTCCGTAAGAAAAAAATTTAGTGAGTGTGCTAAATGTCAAATTCAGAAGTGGTCCTATTAGTCAAACAAGAACCTAGTGAAATATTTGAGCAGAATTATTTGTAATATTTTTTCCTCCAGTAGCTGGAAATATTGTTCTTTAAGAAGAACTTGGATGGATTTTTTCCTAATTTTGTATCTCATGGTCTTTCTCACAAGCCTAGTTGCCACACACCAGAAGGAATGTATGCTTCACATGTGTACATTACAAAAAATAACTAACATTTATTGAGAAGTTACTTGTGTCATTTTGTTATTTATTTATTTTTCTTTTCTGTGGAGATACGGGTCTTGCTATATTGCCCAGGCTAGCCTCAAACTCCTGACCTCAAATGATCCTCCTGCCTTGGCCTCCCAAAGTGCTGGGATTACAGATATGAACCATGGTGCTCTTCTTGAACTACCTTCTTTTATTTATTTTAATCTCAGAATCAAGGGGTACATGGGAGGATTTGTTACATAGGTATATTGTGTGAAGGTAAGCTTTGGGCTTATGACAAGCCTGTCCCTGGAGTGGTGAGCCTGGTACTTGATGGGTGGATTTGTATCCCTCATTCTCAGTGCTCGGTGTCTACTGTTCCCAACATTTTGTCCATGTGTGCCCAGTGTTTAGTGCCCTCTTATGAGTGATAACATGCAGTGTTCAGTTTTTTATTTCTGTGAGAGTTCACTTAGAATGATGGTCTCCGGCTACGTTCATGTTGTTGCAAAGAGCATGATTTTGTTTTCCATTATGGCTGTGTAGGATTCCATAGTATATATGTACCATATTTTCTTTTCCCAGTCCTCCATCAGTGAGCATCTGGGTTGGTTCCAAGGTTTTGCTATTGTGAATAGTGCTGTGATAAATATGTGTGCGCCGGTTTTTTGGGGGGGGCGGGGGTAGAGCGATTTGTGTCCCTTTGGGTGTTTAGTCCATAGTGGGATTGCTGCGTCGAGTGGTAAATCTATTTTAATTTTTTGAGAAATCTCCAATTCGACTTTTCACAGGGGTTGAACTAACTTGCATTCCCACCAGCAGTGTAGGAGTGCTCACTTTTCTCCGTATCCTTGCCAACATCCATTGTTTTTTGACTTTTTAATAATAGCCATCCTGAGTCATGTGTGATAGCATCTCATTGTAGTTTTGATTTGCATTCTCTGATGATTAGTAATGCTGAGCATTTTTCATGTGTTTGCTGGCTGCTTGTATGTCTTCCATTGAGAAGTGTCTGTTCATGTCTTTTGTTCACTTTTTGATGGTTTTTCCCCGTCAATTTGTTTGAGTTCCTTATAGATCCTGATGTTAGGCCATGGTTGGATGCATAGTTTGCAAATATTTTCTCCCACTCTGTGGGTTCTCTCTTTACTCTCTTTATAAAGAGGTTTCTTTTGAAGTCTGAGAGTGTGATGCCATCAGCTTTGTTCTTTTTGCTGAGGATTGCTTTAGCTGTTTGGGCTCCTTTTTTTGCTTCCATATAAATGTAATAATTGTCTTTTCCAGGTCTGTAAAAAACTGAACTGCATTCTTTATATATGTTGTTCATGCTCTCTACTGTAGTTCTACAAGGTATTATCATCTCCATTCTGAAAGTGACAGAATGGAATCTGCTAGAAGTTAAATTAATTTGTCAAAGTTCTCAGAACTTTAAAATAAGGAAAGAATTACCCAGTTGTTAATAGCTTCTTATTTTAATTTTTTTAAAAATTTATTTATTTATTTATTTATTTGAGTCTGGGTCTCACTCTGTTACCCAGGCTGGAGTGCAGGGGCATGCTCACAGCCACTGCAGCCTCAACCTGGTAGACTCAGGTGATCTTCCTACCTCAGCCTTCCAAGTAGCTGGAACTATAGGCATGTGCCACCATGCCTGGCTAATTTTTATTGATTTATTGTAGAGATGAGGTCTTGCCAAGTTACCCAGGCTAGTCTTGAACCCTTGAGCTCAGGCAAACCTCTCGCCTCTGCCTCCCAAAGTGCTGGAATTACAGGTGTGAGCCACCATGCCCTGCAGCTTCTTATTTTAATAAAGAATTCAATCATTCCCAAATCAGTCCTCCTTCAAGAACAAATTATCACAGATATCTTTTAGTTTTAGAAAGAGTAACATCTGTAAGCATATTTTTTTCTTTCTGAAACTTTATATTTTGTTAGGTTATATTATGTTATGTTGTGTTATACCATATTGTGTTATTTATTTTGGGTGGCAAAGATTTTCTTAAATGATAACTGTGTAAACTGATGTGGGATCACAAAGAATTTTCAGAACTAATATAATTCAGAGTCAGAGGAACAAGATGATTTATAGAAATTTAGATTAACATCACTAAGGATTTCCTAGGCAACCCACTGCTTTCATATATTACCCTCAGGAGAAACTCTTGGGGTACAGAGAAAACTGTTAAACTCCAGGGACAATAAACCAGCAAAATAATGTGTTGAAAAATGTTTACTGAAGCTGCCATTCTGGTGAAATAGAAGTTATTCCCGCAAGAAAAGAGACGATGACAACTTTCTGTGACTCAATTTTTTTCTAGCAGTTAAATGTATTTCAAACTCATATGCTTCTGTAGTGTACTGCTTGAGTTTCCTGTTTAGCGATCTCATTGATTTAGGATGGTGCGACCTTCCTTTACACCCTTAAAGTGATAATCAGCTTAGGTTTCTGTGTTCCTCCCTTCTTTTCCTTTGTATCCTCTGGCTTGGTGACAGATATGCACCCCATTAGCTTGGCAGGCATTTCCAGGCCACGGAACGGAGCTAGCTGTGTAGCTGGGCATCTTGCTTGGCCGATTGTCGGGGACACAGTAAACCATGAGCCAATGTATTGTGTACTCCCAAAGTACTAAATATGACATGCTTGGGATGCCCAGAAGAAGGAATTAGTTGTGTTTATATGGATGAGGGGAGGTTTCATAGAGGAGGAAAAATCAAAACTAGGTTTTTAAATGCACCAGACCAATAGCTTCATGAAGACAAAGTTATGTGTTGAGCAGTGCAGAGCTTAGGAGGATTCTTGAAACATAACAGGCACTGAATAAATATTTTTTTTTCTTTTTTTTTTTTTGAGTTGGAGTCTCACTCTGTCACTCAGACTGGAGTGCAGTGGCCGCTCCCGGCCACCGCAGCCTCGACCTGCTGGGCTCCGGCTATCCTTCCGCCTCAGCCTTCCAAGTAGCTGGAACTACAGGCGTGCGCTACCACACCCGGCTAATTTTTTGATTTATTGTAGAGATGAGGTCTTGCTTGCCCAGGCGGGTCTCAAACCCGCGGGCTCAGGCAATCCACTAATCTCAGCCTCCCAAAGGCGCGGGATTACAGGCTGAGCCACTGAGCCCGGCTGAATAAATATTTACTGAATGAATAAATGATTGAAAAACCATTGTGGTATAATGAAAAAGTGGGAGGACTATAAAGATGAAAATTCTGGGACTGTTTCCCTCTTGAGTGTACTCCTCACCAGCTGTGTGGTCTTGGTGAAATCACCAACTTGTGTTAGCTTCCTTCACTGTGAAAATAGGGAAGGAAAAGTAAATGTTCAAATATCTTTGTGAGTATTTAAATGAAGTAAAATATGTCAAAATAATAAAAATTGGCCATTAATACAGTTTAGAAGTTTTTTTTGGCTACTGAATTTATAAGGACTTATTTAATAATATACCTTTTAACATCCTCCATTTTTTCAACTTTATTGAGTTATAATTGACAAATAAAAATTGTATATATTTAAGGTATACCATGTAATGTTTTAATATATGTAAACATCATGAAAGATTACCATAATCAAGCTAATTAATATATCTAACACCTCTTATAGTTGCCATTTTAATTTTTTGTGGTGAGAACATTAAAGACCTATTCTCTAAGCAAATTTCAAGTATAAAATATAATATTATTCACTGTAGTCACCATCTTGTACATTAGATCTTCAGATCTTATTCCTTTGGCATAGTTGAAAATTTGTACACTTTTGCTAATATCTCTCCATTTTCCACAATCCCTAGCCCCTGGTAACTACCATTCTACTCTCTGCTTCTATGAGTTCAATGCTTTTAGATTTCACACCTGAGTGATATCATGCAGTATTTGTCTTTCTGTGTCTGGCTTATTTCACTTAGCACAATGCCTTCAAGGTTTATCTATGTTGTTGCAAATGACAACACTGCACAGAAGGAATATATAAGTACAGTTATGCATCACTTAATGATGAGGATACATTTTGGGAAATGCAGTTGGGTGATTTTGCCATTGTGGGAACATCACAGAGTGTGCTAGATGGTGTAGCCTAGTACACACCGAGGTTGTATGGTACAACCTATTTCTCTTAGGCCACAAACCTGTACAGCATGTTAATGTACTGAATATAATAGGCAGATGTAAAGCAATGGTAAGTATTTGTGTATCCAAATACAGAAAGGGTACAATAAAAATATATTATTATCTTATAGGTCCGCTGTCTTATGTACAGTCCATTGTTGACCGAAACATTATTATGCAATGTAAAACTGTATATAGACATATACAGATATGTAGGAATATATATTAATATAGCAATTGAAGGGATGTACCTTAATAAATGCCATATACAACAGTCCCACAGCTAACATCATGCTCAAAGGTGTAAAGCTGAAAGCTTTTCCTTTAAGATCAGCAACAAGAAAGGATGCTTATATTCACCATTGCCATTCAACATAGTATTAGAAGTCCTAGCCAGAGCAATTTTAGGCAAGAAAAAAAAAAATCCAAATTGGACAGGAAGAAGTTAAATATTCTCAGTGGAAGAAATGATCTTACATGTCCAAACTCCTAGAGATTCCATTGACAACCTGTTAGATCTGATAAATAAATTCAGTAAAGTTTCAGGATACAAAATCAACATGCAAAAATCAGTAACATTTCTATACACTAACAGTGACCAAAAAGTCCCATTTATAATAGCATAAAAGTGCTTAGGGGGTGATCTATTTAACCAAGGCAATGAAAGATCTGTTCTGGATAATATAAAACCTTGATGAAAGAAATTTTAAAAGGAAAAATGGAAAAAAATGGAAAAATATTCTGTGTTCCTGGATTGGAAGAATTAATATTGTTAAAAGTATCTATATTACCTGAAGTGATCTACATATTTAATACAATACCACCAAACTTTCAATAGCATTTTCACAGAAATAGAAAAAAAATTCTAAAATTAATATGGAACCACAGAAGACCCTAAATAGCCAAAGCAATGTTAAGTAAAAGGAACAAAACTGAAGGCTTTGCACTACTTGATTTTATTTTTATTTACTTTTATTTTTTAAAGTTTTAAAACAGAGTTTATTAGCAAGAAGAAGATAAGGAAAAAGGAAGATTCATGGCAGAAAGACCTGCCACGAACAAGTTTCTCAAGAAAGAAAAATCACAACACTACCTGATTTTAAAATATACTGCAAAGCTATAGTAATCAAAACAGCATGGTACTAGCATAAAAACAGACACACAGACCAATAGAACAGGATAGAGAACCTAGAAATAAATCAGTACATATCCAGTCAACTGATTTTCAACAAAGCTGCCAAGAACACACAGTAGAAGAAGGACAGTCTTCTCAATCAATGGTGTGGGAAAACTGAATACCCACATTCAGAAGAATGAAATTATACTTTTATCTCACACCATATACAAAAATCAACTCAAAATGGATTAAAGACTTAAATGTAGGTCCTGAGACTTTAAAACTCATAGAAGGAAACAGAGAAAAAGCTTCATGGGATACATCTGGGCAATGATATTTTTTGGATATGACTTCAAAAGCACAGACAACAAAAGCAAAAATAGACAAATAGGACTGCATCAAACTAAAAGCTGCACAGCCAAGGAGACAATCAACAAGAGTGAGAGACAAAAGTATGGGAGAAAATAGTTGCAAACCATTCATCTAATAAAGAACTGATATCTAAAATACATAAGGATAAGGAACTTAATAGTCAACACACACACTCACACACACACACACACACACACACACACACACACACACATACGCACAAATAAATGAGTAAAGAATATGAACAGATATTTTTCAAAATAAGACATACAACTAGCCAACAGGTATATGACAAAATATTCAACATCACTAACCATCAGAGAGTGCAAATGTTAACCATAATGAACTATCACCTCATAACCATTAGAATGACTATTGTCAAAAAGACAAAAGATAACAGGTGTTGGAAAGAATGTGAAGAAAAGAGAAGAAAATGAAATCAGTATGTTGAAGAGATATCAGCACACTCATGTTCACTGCAGCATTATTCACAATATCCAAGACATGGAATCAACCCAAGTGTCCAATAATAGGTGAACAGACAGAAAGGTGGTGTATTATTCGATAAAATACTATTCAGCCTTGCAAAAGAAGGGATGCCTATCATTTGGAACAACATAGATAAACCTGGAGGATATTAAGTGAAATAATCCAGACACAGGAAAACAAAACACAATCTCACTTACATACGGAGTATAAAAAACGTTGAAATCAAATAGAGAGTAGAACGATAGTCACTAGGGGCCAGGGAAAAGGGTCACTGGGGAGATGTTGGCCAAAGGATACAAAAGTTTAGTTAGGTGAAATAAGTTCCATGATGTATTGTACAGCATGGCAACCATATTTGATAACAATGTGCTGTATTCTTGAAAATTGCTAATAGTTTTTGTGTTCTCAACACAAAAACATAAATACGTGAAGCAGTGAATATGTTAATTAGCACAATTTAGCCATTCTGCAGTGTATACATATTTCAAAATGGCATATAATACATAATAAATATCTAAAATTTTATGTGTCAATTTAAATGAATAAATAGTTAATAAAAGACATAATGGTCTCTTATTACAAGCTTTATAACACATATATAAGAAAATATTTAAGTAAATAAGAAAACAGACTGGGGTGCAAAACAGAAGTATATGATTGTAACATCATCGTATTTGTAAAATATTTGAATTTTATTTCAGTGTGGGTTCTGATAAATTAAGGATGCTGAGTTAAACAAATGAACAAACAATCTGCTCTCACATAGCAACAGTCAACACAGATGGCTCCTGTGACCACATGTGTGGAGATTTTCCCCACAAAAAAGCAAGCAATCTGCAGCAGACACCAGCTGGGTACCCCCCAATTCAATTCGATTCTAATACTGTCTACCTGGAGATAGCATCAGACCTCACAGGTTGAGGACTCAGTTCCACAAGACTGCCTTCCCCTCAGATACCAATAGCAAGTCCAGACCTTCAGAAATTCTGACGAATCAACTTCAAGTTGGAGTTCCCACAACCTCCTCTTTTGGCTTGGTTAATTTGCTAGAGCAACTCACAAAGCTCAGAGAAACACTTACCTAAATGTACCTCATATTCTAAAGGATATTTTAAGGGATACAAATAAAAAGCCAGATGAAGCACAAGGGGACGTCTGTAAGGGTCCAAAGCACAGGCTCTTTCATTCCTATGGAGTTGGGCTGCACTTGGTTGAGTTTACCTTCATGCAAGCCTCCATGAGTTCAGTTGTCCAGCAGCTATTCATACCATGTCTTCTGGGCTTTTTATGAAGGCTTCATGGGATAGGCATGATTAAAGCATGGACAATCCTTGCTGGGTTTTCTTGCTCGGTCTATTAGTATTAGGTGATACCCTTTTTGCCCAACCACACTTCTACATAGCTATCCAATCTTGAAAGGTTCCAGACTATATGATTTCACTTCTATAAAGTTAAGAAATGACACAATTATAGAGATGGAAAACAAATTAACGGTTGCCAGGTGTTTGGGATTGTGGGAAAGAGGAAGGTGTCACTGTCAAGGGACAGTATAAGGGAGAACTCTATACTGATAAAATTATTCTGCATCTTGATTGTGGTAATGAATACAGAATGTACATATGATAAAATGCCAGGAAACATAGATAGGCACATTGTCCCAATGTCAAATTTATGGTTTTGATATTTTAGTAGAATTATGTAAGATGTAACCATTGGAGAATACTGGGTAAAGGGTACCTGGGACCTTTCTCACTATATTTTCTACTTCTAGTAAATTTATAATTATTTTAAAATAAAAAATTAAAAAGGAACAAACCATTTATACATGTAAAAATGTTAATGAATATTTTTAAAAAGCCAGTTGGCAAAAAAAAAACATATACTACACTATATGTTTTTAAGAAGCCTAAGAACAGTCAATAAGTATATGAAGTATATGAACGGAGAAAACTAATTTATGGTAACAGAAATTGCAAGAGTAGTTACCTGTGGGTGGATGGATGGTAGGTAACTTTTTGACTAACAAGGGGGCCAAAATGAACTTGGTTTGTCAAAATCCATCAAAATGCTTGCTTAAGAGACACATTTTATTGCATTTAAATTATAGCTCAAAAGAGTTCAAGAAAACTAGAATTCATATTCCAAAAATGACATTAAAAAAAGCTTCCTGGGAAAATAGTCCTGTAACATAAGTGATTATCTCTTCCACTCCAGCAAGAATTTTTTGAGCGCCTGTATGTAATGTACACCATTGGCTATTCTGTCTCCTTTGGTTCCCTGGCTGTGGCCATCCTCATCATTGGTTACTTCAGGTAAGTGATGCCCAGTCACTTTCTCTATGAAAGGACACATTCTATTTTCTATTCATAGAAGACCTAGAGGTCTCACAATCTGTGCTTCAAGGTATTTTCCCCAAATGTAAGTTTTTGAATTCAGCCTAATGTCATCATATTATTTAACTCATAATTTTTCAGGACAAATTCAGGTTTTATTTGTGTAAAAGCTTAAAGCATCAAAGCAATGTGAAAACTTTAGGCCTATAAGTATGCACTGAGGGATATTTGTTTGAAAAGTGATACAGCATGGAGTTAGATAAACTCCCAAATGATTTTGGTGCCATTGGATAAAATTAATCTTAAGTAATCTTCAAAATTATCTGATGACAGGACACAGAGAAAAAGTATTTATTGCTTTTGTTAGGGTTTATTTTTCATCCACTTAAACAAGTGTCCTATCCCATTCAAGTCGATCTAAATCAGCACACAATTTTGGTCACCAATACAGTCAGTTTTCCTTATTGGGGGGTTCTGCATTCCCAGATTCAACAAACTGCAGATGGAAAATATTGGGCAAAAAAAAGACTGCATCTGAACTGAATGTGTACAGAATTAATTTTCTTGTCATTATTCTCAAAACAATAGTCTAACAAGTATTTGTAGCAGTCACATTGTATTAGATATTATAGAGATCATTTAAAGTACACAAGAGGATGTGGATATACACAAACACTACGCTATTTTATGTAAGGGACTTAAGTCTCTGCAGATTTTGGAATCTGTGTGGGGTCCTGGAATCAATCACTGCTGAAGGGGGTGGGCTCACTGGAGGAGGTGGGCTGACCGGCGATGGCAGCAGTATCCCTGGCTGTCTTTCTTCATGTCTAATGTTATCCATATCAACACACTATTTTTCTTCATAGACGATTGCATTGCACTAGGAACTATATCCATATGCACTTGTTTGTGTCTTTTATGCTGAGAGCTGTAAGCATCTTTGTCAAAGACAGAGTGGTCC
>CAUYQG010090916.1:0-66822 GCA_963574415.1 Tarsius wallacei | reverse complement strand
TTTCCACGATGTTTCCTTTCGGGAAGCAGCCGAGAGTCGGGCGCCGTCTCTCCCGGTCCCGGGAGGCGCGCGGAGCCGGGACACGCGCTCTCGCGTCCTCCCGGGGTCCCGGGCGGCCGAGCGGGGGGAGTGGAGGGGGGGGTGTGGTTGGCTTTTTGTGAGATGTGGGGGAAAGGATGTTCCCTGCCGAAGGAGAGGAAATGCACTTTCTATTCTCTTCCAAGAAATACTTTACTACTCATTCTTTACTAGGCTTCTTATAAAGGGTATTTATAAATCAAGAGATTTTCTTTTAAAAAGTCAGGAAATTACTCTTCGGCGTTTAATAATTCAACATGCACAACAGAACCACAGCAAATGCAGAATAAACTCGTACCTTCTTAAACAATTTTTAGTGACTAGATGCATGTCCTTTTACAACTTTCTAATATCTGTCCACAAATCGTATCACAAATATGTGATTTTGTCAGATGTTTCATTAATATAAGCTTTTTGTACCAAAAGGAGCAGAGTGTGCCAAGGAAAACACTTGGGACTAGTAGATAGGACACCTGGCTTGGAGGCTTTGTCACAGACTGGCTGAGTTTCTACCACTGTCTTGGGGAAATCATTTAACCTCTGTAGTTAAAGTTGCCTCCTTTATGGGGTGAATGATTGGGTAGCTGCTCTTTCAGAGCCTTCTAGCTCCAGCATTTTATGTTTCCATGCCTGGACATGTTACATGCATTACATTCAGTGATGTAGTGTTAATTTCACATTCTGAATATCTGTTTGTATATTCTGTGAATGGATCAGCGCTCTTATCCTGGCCGTAGAATGTGGGAGAGTGATTAAAGCTGCAAAGCTGGAATAACCCTATTTAGGTGAAATTCCACAATTGAATGCTGTTTCTAAAAAATGTGAGCTTAAGAAGCTTGATTTGCAAATCTGAATGTGTGTTCGCATTAAAAAAAGTTTTGTTAACAATGTTCATTTGTGACCAAAGAATAATACAAGCCTTATTGTGTACATTTGCACTTAAGTGGTTCAATTTGGCCTTTAACTAAAGTCAATGCTAGCAATTAAAAAATTAGGTAACCTTGGAAATCCTTATAGGTTAGTAAATCTTGGGAATTTGGAAATAAAACAATAAAATAAGACAGAGAAGCAGCTCATTGAAAAGAAAAATTCAGAGATACTTTTCATCAGTGCTTCTGTTCTCTCTTTAAAACCTTGATATTTATATATTTGTATAATGTGTAAATATTTATATATTTGATATTTATGTATTTATATATTTATTTGTCAATCCACTCAAAAAATTGAGTGGAATTTAGCCTTGGAAAAACCGTGTCCAAGGCACAACCACTTAGAAGTGATTTTCTTTTCTTTATAGAAATTCTGTAGTGATTTGTCATGCATTATTCATAAGCTAAGATGCCAGTGTAGTAATGGGTTAATCTCAGTCTTGGTTAAGAGATGCTGAGGCAAAAACTGTGTGAACATTAACATGTGTATGTGCTTTGGCTTCAAGACTGATTGTTTGAGGTTTGCGAGGGATAATGTCACTTGGCAGTTACAAAAGGAACTTATCTTGGGAGGTGAGTTAGGTGTGGTGATCTTTCCCAATTTTTAGAAATGAATTCAGACATGTTTGAGGTTTAGGCAGACTGTGAAAAATGATCTGGTGGCCAGGGTCTGAGACCTTGATATGTGAACCAGTCTTACAGAAGGCTGGGGATCTAGTCTAATCTTGAAGTAAGTACCACTGCTATAAGGGTTCTCAACATTTAGGGGTTCTTCCCTGACAGTCTGGGCCAAGCAGAGGTCTTTGGCTTTCCTTTGCTAAGAGTGGAGGCGTTTTCACCTTGAGAATATTGCCCCTGAGTTCTTCCTAGTTCTTTTACAGTTAACAGCCTGGCTTTATTTTGGAGGAGGACAAGATCCAGATGAAATTTTCCAGAGCATTTGTTTGGGGTGTCCATGTCCTGACAGCTTGTGCTGTTTGTGATATTGTATGCAGACTCAGAGATGTGCTGGAAATAATTTAAGTGGTGGCATTATTTTTTGAAAGAATGTTTCCGAGTTACATTGCCATCTTCCAGGGGCATTTTTCACAAGCTTCAAATTAGGTATTAGTTGTGTGACTGTTGCATTTTATAATGGAGAAAAAGGATAATTTGCCACATGTAGTTAACAAGCTATTCTTAAATATAAATTACCAAATTTCCACTCCTCATTTGAAAATAAGGTGTAACTCATAACTTTAATAATGAATCTTTGCTTGTGCTATCTTATTTATATAAATAAAAGCTCATGTCCCTGCAGTACTTGTTTGCTCTACTAAAAGAACGTTTTTTTTTTACTGTGCCCAGAAGGTCAACAAACTGGGGTTCAGTTGGTGCTGAGTGGGCAGGGACTTTATTGACACTCCAGGGCGCAGAGGTGGCTTAGCATTTTCTCTCTTGGTGACACCTGTGGTATGAGGCATCCGCCTGCCCCTCCCCCCTTCTTCCAATGTGAGAGCCAGGCTGTGGCCAGGGCAGACCACTCACTCCTTGGGGCTCGCTTTACAGTGAACAGATCTGGTTTGAAACTCTCTTTTCTCTGGCTGTAGATCAATGAGATGAATCAGAATTATTTGTGGATATTTTAAAAAGATTATTCTTGGAGTTAGGGATTTAGGGCAAGTGGAAAAATGAACATTTTGACCTGGGCTGCAACTCTTTTTTCTTACATAGTATTTTCATGTGAGTCTTCTGAGAAGCAGCATATTCCTTTAAGTTTTAAGTCCTAACTTTTGGAAAAAGCTTATTTTAAGTGATGTTTTTCAGGCATGAGAAATTGTTACAATCACAGCTAATATTTATTGAGCTCTTACATGGATTATCTCCCCTGTCCCCATGACAATCCATGAGATCAGTACTGTCATCTGCATTCTGAAGTCTGGAGGAGTTGAGTAACTTACTCAAGATCCCACAGCTGGGTAGGGGCAAAGCTGAGATTTCAACTTAGGCAGTCCAATTTTCTTAGCCACTATTCTGCTTTTATTTCCTCAAAGTTAGCATTGCATGTTGCAGAAACTGAACTTTTTAGCTCTAGTATTTAGATTCTTTGGGTCTTGGAATCTGAATATTGGATGACTAACTCATCAACAGCCATTATTTTATATATCTCTTGGCTTAAATAGTGAGTTCAGAATTGTTGCTTGGCTTAAGAGGTGGAAATTATGTAATGTTTTAAACCTGTAGTGTCTGCAGGGATCACTGTAGGACCACATAGGAGTTCCATATAGTTATTAATCATTGACTGAAATTCCAAATAAAGCAGATTAACCATTTAAGATGGAATATAAGGCTCACCTATTTTCGTTTCTAATTGCATCACCTAAGAGAGGTAATCTAGATGGTTCTACCGCAGTGGGTGTTGACACAGAATTTTTCTTGTTATTTCTTCCCATGAGCTGGGGCTTAGAGGTTGTTGAGAAAAGGAGTCTGAAACAATAAGGAGGAGGCTGGGGACTGAACTGAGGGCATTAATAAGAAGATCGGGCGGCAGCTGCTCCCTGTTTCTCTGGCCTTCTGTTCTCAGACCTTTGCTGAGAAAAACTGAATTATAGAAATGGAGCAGCTTGGTTCTTCCTGTGGCTATTTGGTCTGTGGACAAGGGAAGTAGAAAATGTTAAGTAGGAGCAGCTATAGCTTCTTTTGTTTGGCCGCCAGGAGATTATTGGTTAAGGACCAATGAAACTGCTTTTCTCTGTTTTTGAAAACACACACACTTTTTAAAATGGAGATTTTCGAAAATTCTTATTTTCCAAGAAGCTATTTGGTAGGCACAGTATAGATTGAGTCATAAGACATTGAAGGAAGGGGAAATCTAGGTGTAAGAGTGAGCGGCACAGGCGATGCTTCTAATAGATTGCTGCCTTTGTGATTATACCTTCTTTTTTTTTTTAACCAAAGCTATATTGAGAAAATGTTGAGAAAATGGCAGCCGGCTGCGTGATCTTCCAGAGCATCTCCCCGACCTTCCCTTCCCTTCATGTCCCTACAAGCTTTGAGTAGCGGGTGTTTGAAGAAGCAAGATGTTTCTCTGAGTCTGAAACTTTTTGTTTGAATATCACAGCTCCTTTTGGGCAGATTTTTATGTTTTGCAGATTTATTTCTAGTGATTCCAAAAGGTCCATGGGCTGTCTTCCCCACCTGCTGATGCTTATTTCTCCCTATAGGAATCTCCCATGATGAAAAAAAATCTCATTGCTTTCCATGAGCAAATGTAGAAGTCAATCAGGGCAGAAACTGAAGTATAGACATTATTATGCTATTCATATGTTCAACACATAGTAAGTACTAACCATGTGCTGAGCTCTGTGTTAGGCTCCAGAAAGCCTTGTCCACTGACCTAGGAACCTGCCAAGAACATTCGGAGGTGCTTGGGTCATTCTTCTGAGAGTCAAACTTCATAGTTAGTAAATACTGAAACTACTGCACCTAACTCAGAATTTATGAACTTTCATGGACTCATTGTAGTTATTCCCTGAGTCAGTGTTCGGTAGAACTTTCTGTAGTGATTAAAATGCCCTGTATCTGCCCTGTTGAATCAAGTAGTCAGTAGCTGCCTATGTGGCCACTGAACACTTGAAATGTGGCTAGTGAGATTTAACAATCGAGTTTTAAATTTTATTTAATTTCATTAAATAGCCTCAGGCAGCTAGTAGCTACTATATTGGCCAACACAGCTTTAGAGCAAAAGTGCTTTAATAGGTGGTGTAGTCTACTGACCAGGCTGTCATTTCTGTCTTGACCACCTGGTTGCTCACATGTGTTTACCAACTGGGCTTTGATAAATTTTGAGTTTGTGCATATTTGCCTTATCAGGCCTGATAGGTACAAAAGTGGCAAGAGTATATGGGGGAAAGGGGTGTTAATGGAGATAAATGTAGAGATAAAATTATTGAAAATGATGAGAAGAAAAATGTTTTGATAATGGGAACTGTTCTGAAAGAATGAGCAGATTTTAAAACAATTGATAATACTCAGCAGGATGGAGGAAAAGCTTTTGAGTCTGGTCTGGCTGAGAGTCGACTGTTGGCTTTTACTAATTGAAGAGATGGCTGAGAGTTTTTTGAGAGCTTAAGAAGATGGTGAAAACACTGCAGTTCACTTTTTTTGTTGCAAGCTATGGATGATTCCATAGCTTCAAGCCCTCTTTGACTCTGCATAACATTGCAGTAAATATTCAGGTGGTCAGTGCTGGATATCAAGGTAGCCAAGGTCTTCTGGCGAACCTGCAGAGTGTCTTGAAGGCCCAGTGGTTTTTCAGTGTAGATGGAGCTGACAGGAAAAATGCCTCAGTAGCATCCATATTGACAAGGAGTGTGCTGCGTTTTAAAACTATTGGGAAGTGAAGAGCAGAGAAAAAGATCTTAGTCTTTATCCCCAAACACAAGTGACAAGTTTGGGAGAGGTAGTCAGCCACATTTGTAGGGTCCCAGGGTTTTTCAAGAGTCAGGCATATAGGAATATTCTTGAGTATGGCATGTGTGAGATCATGAGAGCATTCTCATGGTCCGGTCTCTGTTGAAATACATTCCTATTTTGAGTTTTGTAATTTGTGGCAAAAATACAACAGTATCAAGGCATAACAATACAAAAATATGGAGACAGAAAGAGGAGAAAGAATGACATCTATTCAGTATTTATTATGGACCAGATACTATGTGAAGCATAGTATGTTTGTGTGTGTGTGTGTGTGTGTGTGTGTGTGTGTGTGTGCGCCATTAAAGTATATATCCAATGATTTTTTTTTTTAGTATGTTCACAGAGTTGTGCATTCATCACCGTAGTCAACTTTAGAGCATATTCATCACTTCAAAAACAAACCCTAGACCCATAAACTGTCACTGGCACCCTCTGTCCTGCTGTTGCCCCCATCCCTTGCCCCAGGCAACCTCTAATCTATTTTCTGACAATGGATTTTTCTGTTCTGCACAAATCATGTAAATGGATTCAAGCAAAGTATGGCCTCTTGTGACTGGCTTTTTTTCACATAGCATAATGTTTTCAGTGCCTATCTTCATGTAGTATGTGTTAGTACTTCATTTCTTTTTATGGCTGGATAATATGCCATTGAATGGGTTACATTGTTTTCATCCCTTCATCATTTGATGAGTTATTTCCACTTTTTGGCTAAGGGAATAATGGCACTATGCATATTAAAATACAGGTTTTTGTGTGGACATATATCTAGGAGTGGAATTGCTGGGTCATATTGTAATTCTGTATTTAACACTTGGAATAATTAACAAACTTTTTCAGAGAGGCTACCGCATTTTACATTCCATCAGCAGTGTAGGAGGATTTGCATTTCTCCACATCCTTATCAACATTTCTCATTTTCTGTCTTTTTGAATCTAGCCATTCTAGTGGCTGTGAGGTGGTACCCCATTGTGGTGTTGGCTTTCATTTTCCTAAAACTAATGATGCTGACTATCTTTTCCTGTGCTTGGTGGCCATCTGCATATCTTTTTTGGGTAATGTCTGATCAGATCTTTTGCCCATTTTAAATTGGACTATCTGTCCTATATTGTTAAATTGTAAGAGTTATTTATATATTCTAGATACAAGTCTCTTAGATCTGTGCTTTGCAAATGTCTTCTCCCATTCTGTGGATTTTCTTCCCACTTTCATGTTTCTGTCTTTTGAATTAGTGAGGATCTATATCTGAAGCAATGCATGAGAGGGCTTAGCACAGTTCCAGGACCTTGCATATTTCTTGAAGTGGGTCCATAACGCTTTAACTAAAGTGATTTGTGTAATGAATATTGTTCTTTTGATTTTTGTGTGAAAAAGGTTGAATTTAACCTTTGCCTGAGCTATTTGGGAGAAGCACAAAACTCTGAAGACTTAAGACTCATGTATTGAAAGGAAATTTTGAAATCTGGTTCTCTGGAGACTTTTATGTATTGAAGATAGTATCCTCTTCCTAGGTTAGACAGATAGCTGTTTGAAAGGAAGACACCCTACCTAGAAGACCCTCTTGATCTTTTAATTTTTTTTTTTTTTTTGAGTTGGAGTCTCCCTCTGTCGCCCAGGCTGGAGGGCAGTGGCACACTCACGGCTACCGCAGTCTCGATCTGCTGGACTCAGGTGATCCTCCCACCTCAGCCTTCCAAGTAGCCGGGACTATAGGCATGTGCCACCATGCCTGGCTAATTTTTCTTGATTTATTGTAGAGATGAGGTCTCACCAAGTTGCCTGGCTGGTCTCGAACCTGTGGGCTCAGGCAATCCTCTCACTTCGGCCTCCCAAAGTACTAGTATTACAGGCGTGAGCTACCACGCCCAGCCCCTCTTGATCTTTTAGGTCATGTAATTTCATGATCTAAATAATTTTTCTGGAGCTTTTCTATCACAAGGACACCTGGTTTCAGATTTCTGGTGCTGCCTGAAGATTCTGGTTCAGTAGTTCTGAAGGGGCACTTTTCATCATCACCCCATATGATTCTTAAGATCAGAATGTTTGGGAAACTCTGACCTAACCTGGTAGTAATAATGACCAGGTTGTTATAGCACTAGTGGTTGCCCCTAGAACCTAATTAGTTATCTTGAGTGGGTGTTGTCTCCAGGTAGCAAACATTTCTCACTGAGGGAGGTGACAAAGGAGCTGATCAAGCCAGTCTGGCTACTTTGCTTGCACTGTATCTCTATCCAAGGCAACCCAAATTGTCCCCTCCATCCCTACATGTGGTAGAGATTTACACCAGGCTCATAGACACGTTCAAGTCATAAGGTTGCCACCACTCTCTTGAGAGCAGTCATCCCTCCTCCTTTTCTCCTCTTAAGATGTGTTGTTTTTACCTTTGCAGAATCCCTGGAGGCCTCCCATATCCACACAGATCTCCATGAAACCCAATGGGGAGAAAAGGATGTGGAAAGAAAAATAGACTGTATTTTACATAATCTCTATACTTTGCTTGTTTTAGGGGGTTGATTAGAGTCTCCTGAAGAATTTGATAAGTCTGAACTTAAGAGGGGGGCTCATTTGCCTGTCCTCTCTTTTTATTTTTAGAGACTGAGTCCAGCTCTGTTACCCAAGCTGGAGTGTGGTGGCTATCGACAGGTGTGATCGTAGCACACTGCAGCCTTGAACTCCTGGGCTCATGTGATCCTTCTGCCTCAGCTTCCTAAGTAGCTGGGACTATTGGTGTGCCACAGTGCCTGGCTCTGTAATTCTTTTAAAAGATAATTCTGTGTCACCAAGAGGCAGTACCGTGTAGTGATTAGAGTGTGGCCTTGAATTAGTCTGATTTGCTTCCTGGCTGTGTCACCTTGGGCAGGTTATTTTAACATGCCTCTGCTTCCATTGTCTCATTACCTCATCGAATATCCCAACATTTAGTGGTTGGGAAGGGTTTGAACAGTTTCTGAAAAACATTAAGTAGGCAGTAAATGTGACCTGGGTGGTAGGTTATACCTGAGTGGGAGGTGAAATTATTATTGCTTGTCTTAAAGTCACACATCTACTAAATGGTAAAACTGGCCTTATTTGTACTCTATGTTGTGATTACCTATAGGTGGTATGGAAGCCGAGAGAAAACTCTAGTACAGCTGGCCTTCTGTATCTGTGGGTAGCACATCTGTGGATGCAACCAACCTCAGATCAGAAATACTAAAAAAAGGAATTGTGTCTGTACTGAACATGTGCTGACTTTTTTTCTTGCCATTATTCCCTAAACAACACAGTATGACAACTATTTACATAACATTTACATTGTATCAGGTATTATAGATAATCTAGAGATGATTTCAAAGTATACGGGAATATGCATGTAAATTATATGTAAATACTACACCATTTTATTTATTTTTAAATTTTTTCAACATTTGACTTTTAATGCTTTTTCTATAGAAAAACTGCACATAAAACAATAGAGAATCCATGCAGTCATACCAAATGGTCATCTAGATCGAGCTTGATGATACTCTCAAGTGGACATTAGAGATACTAAGTTAATATGTAGTGTTTTGTCCTAAAAATTTGTACTTTGTCAAGGTGAAATAAATGCAATAATAGGAACAGTAAAATCATTGTGTTTACAAGTGCCTCAAAGTCAAGTTCTTACATTTACACTAGAAAATCACATACTTTAAAGTAACTTATCAAGGAAGACAGAGGAATTGTCTTCTTCCTTCCAGGTCTTTAAATGGGCTGGAAAAGTTTTTTGTTGTGGTTTTGCTTAAAAATGGGGATATAAACTATGACCTACAAAGTCAGTTTCAGGCCAATGCTTTAGCAATTTTGGCTTTGTTTTGTTTCAGAGACAAGGTCTTGCTCTGTTGCTGAGGCTTGAGGGCAGCGGTGCAATCATAGCTCATTGCAGCTTTGAATGCTTGTGCTCAAGCAATCCTCCCGCCTTAGCTTCCCAAGTAACTGGCACACACCACGGTGCCTGGCTAATTTATTGATTTTTTTGTAGAGATGGAGGTCTTGCTATGCTGCCCAGGCTGATCTCAAACTCTTGGCCTCAAGTGATCCTCCTACTTTGGCCTCTCAAAATGCGGGATTATAGGTGTAGGCCACCATGCCCAGCTAGTTTTAGCAATTTTAAGAAGGAGCCATATTT
This sequence comes from Tarsius wallacei, assembly GCA_963574415.1. NCBI lineage: Eukaryota > Metazoa > Chordata > Mammalia > Primates > Tarsiidae > Tarsius > Tarsius wallacei. The sequence continues at coordinate 57,216 of CAUYQG010090916.1, read as the reverse complement.
TTTTTGCCTTTAAGGGATTTTACTTTCCTGTACCCTAAGCCAGGGTGATCACGATCGGTTAGTGAGGGGGGGATGATGTATTTGCAGCAGCTACTGGCAGAGGTGAGTGTGGCTCAGTTTCAATCCTGAAGTTTCCTCCCCTTGTCCAGTGGACCTCAGTCAACGCAGGGCACCTGGGAAGGGTCACCTTTGGTTGAGCTCAAAGGTGCTGTTGGTGGCCCCCACATATTCAGACTTCTTGTGCTTCGTTCACATTTTCTGGAGGATGCTGGAGACACACAGGAAGCACTGCCTGTCAGTGGTAGGGAGGCTTCCCCACTCGTTGGGGTAAGGGTCGCGGACTCTGTCATCTTTCATCTTCTTGAGATGTCTGGATCCTGTCTCTCATCAGAGCAGCTTCCTTCCTTGAGCCTGTGGCAGCTGTCTCCACTGAGACTGGGGTCAGAACTTTCACTGAGATATGGGACACTGGAAGAATCAAAGACCTTCCATGTGTTTGATTCCCGTACAGATTCGATGCTTTGGGTTCAGAAATCCCCACTTGTTAGCCAATTAATCACAGCAGGAGATTTCTAGAGGCCTTTGTACCAAGCAGCAAAACCAGGTAGTAGTCAGTGAGGCAACTGCCACTTTCCCAGCGGGGCTGAGACTAAGGTCTAACTAAGAGCAGTGTGTCTGTGTAAGTCCATTGACAGTCTCACATGTACCACTCTGGTGTGGGGTGGTGACAATGGGGGATCATGATAAGCACCTTCAGCTCAGTTTTACTGTGAGCCTAAAAGTACTCCAAATAAAGTCTATTTTTAAAACAAGATCACACTTGTGGAAGCATTTAGTATGGTGTCTGCATGAGGTAGGCTCTCAGAAAATGTGTCCTCAGCTTCTCCTTCCTCACTACACCATTTTATATAAGGGACTCGAACATCGAGATTTTGATACCCAAATCTGCAGCCACCTTCCATACTCTTCCCGCATCATACTCCCCCATCCCACTCCCCCTACTATACTAAGCGATGACTGTTTCTTCAGTGAATGAGTTAAACCCCACAGGCTATTAAGTAGCTAAGTATAGGAACCCTCTCAGGAATAAATGGACAGAGTAGGTACTCTGACATTTAACCTTGTCTAATGGCCAAATAGAATTTCCAGAGTCAGCAGGATTTCTGGTCTAATAATTTGTTACTATTGGCTTCCTTGTGGGGTCTGATTACGTCTCCTGTTTTGGAGAAGTGGAATTTTCCCCATTCTGTGAGTTCCTTTTAGAGCTCCAGGTGTGTGACTTCCATAGCTTTCTTGTGAATGACAACCTAGGGCATGAAAGATAACAGTGATGTGTTACTATGCACTTACTTGCCCTGCTCTTTTGCTTTTGACAGAGGCTTCTGATAGAAGTAGATAAAGGTGTGGGCTGTTTGCTTGTTATGATGTTAATGGTCTCGGAGGTTTGTTTCGTTCATTCTTTTGATTTTTTCATATTTGATGCATTTCTTCCCACCCTCCTCATGTAGCTTGTATATCAGTTGATGACTTGATCTGCTTGGGGAAATAAAATCAAATAAAACACAACATAGACTGGGTGCTTTGGCTCACACCTGTAATCCCTAGCACTTTGGAAGGCCGAGGCAGGTAGATTGCTTGAGTCCAGGAGTTCGATGCCAGTCTGGGCAACACAGTGAGACTTTGTCTCTATAAAAAACAGCCACAACATAATTCTAAAACTGGAGCTTATGTAAAGATAGGGATTTTATATGTTTAAAAAAACTTGATAGACTAAGAGAAATTAAAGCCAAAATTTTAGAAGCATTACTAAAAGAAATACATTTGTGATTATTTAGTCAGTGAGAAATAGTTTTATTTATAAAATTATTATATATATCAATAAGCAACGCAGAGAAGTTAGAGGGGAAAATGATAATTCTATTTTTAAAAAACTGAGTGGCTATATAGAAGTATTTGCTTCATGACTGTATTTTACAAATATTTTTTAAAGTTTTATTTTGCCTCTAGTTAGTAAAAATAATTTCAAAATGAAACATTTGTCAGTATAATTCTCTTATGGCCATAAATGGTGTTCTAAAGCATTCCATTTAGCTTTACAGCTCTTGCTTATTATGCCTATATTTGTTTCATATAATATTTAAATTACATAATTTCTTTTTTTGCCATTTATTTAAATTTTTTTATTTTAAAGATGTGGGGTACCATTCAGGGTTAGGTATACAAATGCTCATTATGCAGGTACCCTTGTCGATGAGTTTGTGCCCCCCACCCCGCAGACTCGCACTACTGCCAATCCCGTGCTCCCCCTCCTCCTGGCAAAAATTACATAATTTCAGTAGTAGGTAGTACCAGTACAAATCCATTTGGGGACAAACACAACTGATTCTTTTTCTTTCTTTTTTAAACAACTGATTCTTGATCACCACCACCTCAGCATGTGAGCAGAATTTTATGAGCCTGTTGGGTGTGGTGGCGCATGCTTGTGATCCCAGTTACTAGGGAGGTTGAAGTGGGAGGATCTCTTGAGGCCAGGAGTTTGGCTCCAGTGAGCGATGATCTGCCACTGCACTTCAGCCTGGCCAACAGAGCAAGATCGTGAGCTTGCCAGAGTCTTGATTATCAGCTGAGAGTACCAGGTACTAATGGGCATCAGCATGTTTTACAGGGTGATGGTTCATCCTGGAATTGGTTAATTGAAGGATGGCTAGGAGCTTCTGTTACAAACATAACTTCAGAAACAAGCAGACCTGGTATAGTCTAGGGGAATGAATATTATAAGGTACAGATATTAGGACTTTTTTCCATTAAAAAAAAATGGCTTTTATTTGCCTCATTTTAGTTCTGTTGTGTGCAAAGCTGCTTCACTCCTGAATAATTTATTTCTACATATAAATGTTTGCTGAAGTTATTTTGCTTTCCTTTTACCTGGAAAATAATGTTAAGTTCTTTTAAATTGTGTTTTATAAAAATAGGACCCACCGTGTACGTCTACTAAGTGTATCACCAAAATATAGCACCAACATTAAAAGCATTTTTTTCTGTCTTGTACTTGAGTCCAGAAGTTCACTGAGAATAGATTACACCCGGATTTTATACAACATTAAAACTATAAAGCGCTTTGTACTTTGCATCATAATTTCTCTTTCATCAAAGAAATCAAAGTCCATTATATTGGCCTGGCTATTTTCACCTGCTTGCCAGAAGGGTGGATCTTTTGGGACCCAGCTTGTAAATTAGCTTTGTTGAAGCAAGATCCAGGGTTTTGAGAAAGTGTAGCACCCTTGGAGTGGCCTCTCTCAGTTTAGAGAGCTGTTTCTTTACAATAGGACAGATATTGTATGAGGTTAATTTAATGATCACATTGGAGCATCTTTGCTTTTTCCCTAATATCTGGGTATGTATTTGCATACACAGTGATTTATTTAAAATATAGCTTATTTATTTACTTTTTTATTTATCACTTCATTTCTCTTTTTAATAAGTTTTTTTTCAAGCAATCCTATCACCTCAGCCTCCCAAAGTTCTGGGATTAATAAATTTTAAAAAAATTTTTATTTTTAAGTTATGGGGTACAATTCAGGGTTAGGTAAAAATAGAACTCTTTTAAAAGGCTCCAAGGTATAAAAATAGGTCACAGACAGGTCTGTGTCGCTGTCTTTTTTTTCTTTTTTACATTTATTCCACAAATATTTATTGAGTGCTCCTCATGTAGCAGGCATTATTTTAGGTGCTGGGGATACAGTGGTAAACAAAACAAAGCAATCCTTGCTCTTGCAAAGAGAGACGGACTGTGTATGTGTGTGTGTGAAAGAGGGGGCGAAAAGGGAGGGGGGAAAGAAAATAGTATTTTGAAGGCGTGAAGACCTTTAGGGGAAAATGAAGCAGAGGAGGGAGGAGGCTGGGAGTGGATGGATTTGCAGTTTTACATAGGTGGTCAAGGATGGCCTCACTGAGGTAACATGTGGCCAAAGACCTGAAGAACGAGGAAGAGTGTTAGAGTGCTCCAGAAAGTGGGGACAGCAAGTGCAAAGCCTGCTTTCTGCCTTCCAGGAACTGGAATACCGGTGTGACTGGAGTATAGTGAGCAGGGAGGAGCGTACAGACACCATGGCTAGTTCCTGTGGGGCCTTGTAGGCTATTGCAAGGACTTCGGTTTGTGCTTAAAGTGAAGCAAGTTAGAGAGTTTCAAAGCCAGTTAGAGAGTTTCAAATAAAGATATGGCATGATCTGGCTTATGTACTTGGAGGACACACTGCTGCTGTGTTTCATGAGAACAGACTGAAGCGGGAAGCGCAGAAGTAGGCAAACCAGTTAGGAGGCTGTTGTAGTAACCTGGGTGAGCAAGGTTGGTGGCTTGGACCAGACTGGTACGTTTTGAAGGTTGAGTGGGGAGAATTTTCTGACTAACTAAATATGGAATGTGAGTTTGAGAAGTCAAGGGTGACTTGCAAGGCTATGCAGGTTGAGGGATGGAGCTGGATTAACTGAAATAGGGTGAAACTGATTTTGGAGAAAGAATTAGGTGCTAAGTTGTGGAGATGGTAGTTGGCAGTTGGACATATTTGTCTGGATTTCAGAAATGAGGTTTGGGCTAGAGGTAAACATTTGGGACTTTTCAGAATATATAAACTGAGGAAATCCACAAGGGAGTGAGTGTCAATAGAAAGGAAGGGAGGTCAGGGACCAAGAACCTGGGCTCCTTCCATACTGATGTTGGGGAACAGAGAAGGAACCAAGAAAGAAGAATGAGGAAAAGCAGCTAATGGCTAATCAAGAGAGTGCCGTGTCTTGGGAGCTTGGTAGAAAAACGACTTCAAGGAGGATGAGTCAGACGCTCCTGAGAGGTCAAGTAAAATGAGGGTCAAATGAAAATTGACCCAGGGATTTAGCAAAGGAGAGGTCATTAGTGAGTTTGACAACAGGAATTTTGGAGGGGACCAAAAACTGATCAGTGAGAATTCAAGAGAGTGGAAGTGGAGGAATGGAAAAATCAAATTTAGGCAAATATTTCAAGATTTTTGATGTAAGGAGAAGGTGCAAAATATAGCTGAAGCAAGAAATGGAGTCAAACGATGTTTTAAAATAAGGAGAATAATAGCTTGTTTGAATACTAATGGGAAAGACAGTGAAGAGAAGGAAATGAACGACCCTTAAGGCTATAATACAGTTCCCACTCAAGGGAACTTCAGTATAGTTTGAAACAGCTGGAATCATTTAGCTTACTGTTGTAAACACTAATTTTTGTTAATGCAGTCAATTTTTTTATTATACAAAGTTCTTATCTCATTTCCATCAAAAATCAATAGTTTTTAATTTGTCTGAGACTTTAAATAAATGATATTTTTGGGTATGAGTCATGTCTGCTCATCTTATTCAACTTAGTTCTCCAATATGCATGGTTCTGAGGTATAGCCTGTCCACATGCTTTCATTGACTGTTGACTTTAGCTTCACCTGAAGCACGGATTTCCTGCCATCTTTCAAGCATGTATGGGATCCTATTTTCAAATAATTTATTCAGTCCACATCATAGTTATTGCATGCGTTATGCACAAAAGATCCTGTGTTTTTGGTTAGCAACCACAGGGCAACAGATGGGTAATAAGAGTAAGAACTTTAAAGACACAGGTCTACCTGGATCTTGTGTGGATAAGTGGCTGCTTTCCAGAGGTCGCTGTGCAAATCACCTGGGTATGTTGTTGAAATGAAGGTTCTGATTTTTTAGGTCTGGAGTGGGGCCTGTGAGCTGCTTTCCTAACAAGCTCCTAGATGTTGCCAGGGATGCCGACACACCTCATTTTGAGTATAAATACATCTTAGGGTACTACTTCCAAGCTTTTTTTTCCCCCTTAGATTTTACTTCTGTTCTTCTCCTACTTTATCTAGTATTTCCATATGGGGTCTTCTCTAGCTGGAACTTTCTGAGTCAGAACAATACAGCATTTTATTATAGTCTGCCTTCTAATTTTTCCATTTCTGTTGTTCTTTGGAAAAAGTCTACTGGTATCTGGGTATTTTGCTGAATAATTAGATAGTTGAAGAGACTTGAGGTAAGTTTTTTTAACATTACACTGGGAAGGCCAGAGTTCTGGGTCTCATTTAAATCCCAAGGTCATTTTTGTCCCAGACTTGTGATCACCCTCCTGTGTGCTTTGGGGGTATAGGCAAAGTTCCAGTAGTGGAGTCAATTTGCCAGTTCAAGTGTTGTCAGCTTTTTAATGCTGAATCTCTTTAGTAGAGAGCTCCCTCACTGGAGGTCAGTCCTTTGACTCTGTTATGTAAGTAAATTTGGTCAACTTGTGGAAATCTTTAAAATCCACCACATGCTAATAAAAGCTTCAGATGGCTCTAGAGTGGAAGAGGTTCTTATGAAGGGACATTTTTTGGCAGAGATTGGAGAAGAGTTTTAAATTAATTATATATCTAAGTTCTGAAAATTTATGTAAGTTCTGCATTTATTTTCTGCTATAATTTAGGTCATATGTCTTGTTCTGAATTTAATTTTCATGAGGCGTACTTTTTAGGATTGTCTATATCAATGCTGTCCGATAGAAATATGAGAATTTCATAAGAGTGTTTAAATTTTCCGGTAGCCACATTAAAAAAGTTAAAAGAAATGAGTGAAATTAATTTAAATAATGTCATTTAACCTAATATATTAAAAAATTGCCATTTAAATGTGTAATAGGCATAAAAATTATTAATGAGATAATTTATATTCTTATTTTATACTAAGTTTTAGAAATCTGGCTGTATTCTGCACTCACAGCAGATCTGCCATATTTCAGGTGCTAAGTGGCTCCATGTGGCTGTCATATTGGACAGCACAGATTTCTATGCAGAGCATTTCAGGTGTGACAAGCACAGCTGTTTGTTCTTTTATTTCATTATTATCTATTAATATCAACACGCAATTTACTGTAGTGCTGACATATATGGTTAGTTAAGCATTAAAATTAGGATAGAATTTTTTTTTTTTTTTTGAGTTGGAGTCTCACTGTCGCCCAGACTGGAGTACAGTGGCCGCTCCCGGCCACTGCAGCCTCGACCTGCTGGGCTCTGGCGATCCTTCCACCTCAGCCTTCCGAGTAGCCAGAATTACAGGCGCGCGCTACCACGCCCGGCTAATTTTTTTACTTTTATTGTAGAGATGAGGTCTCGCCAAGTTGCCCAGGCGGGTCTCAAACCCGCGGGCTCAGGCAATCCACTCACCTTGGCCTCCCAAAGCACGGGATTACAGGCTGAGCCACCGAGCCTGGCTGGAATAGAATTTTTTACATTAATCCTAACATCTACCATAAACCTGGATGAATGTGTAAAACATAGATAATTGTAAGTATGCAAAAAAAATTAAGATGTTTGACTTCAGCAATGGCTAACACAGGAGAGGGCTTATCTACATTAAAAATGACTGAAACTTTCAGATGATAAATCTTAGCAATATTATTTAGGATAATTCACTTCTTGAGATAGAACCTCTGAATAGTAGTTACAACGGTAGCATCAATGAGAGTTTTTGAAAGGTGAGAGGCGTATGCCAGACATCACATCTGCTATCATTTGAGTCCCTCTCAAGGTAGGTAAGTACTGTCATGACTCACATTTTATAGATGGTAATCCTGAAACCAGAGAGGTTAAGTAATTTGCCTCAAGTCACACAGTGGGTAAATGGTAGATCAAGGATTTGGACTCTAGATAGTCTGATTCCAGAGCTCACTTCCTTAAACTGTGTGCCAGACTGCTTGCTTCCTCAGCATATCTCAGTGGTGCATACATTTACTTCATCTTTAAATTGTTTGATTGAGAAATAGCTTCTTGAGTTTCAAAAAGTAGGATTGCTTGATTGATATAATCATTTTGTTGGGAAATATAAGTATAAATTGACTCAATTAAATCACATCCTGTTTTCCAGTAAGTCTTAATTTCAGAGCTGTTTTGGCTGGGCACGGTGGCTCACACCTGTAGTCCTAGCACTTTGACAACCCAAGGTGGGAGGATGGCTTGAGCCCAGGAGTTCAAGACCAGCCTGGGCAACATAGGGAGACCTTGTCTCTACAAAAAAAAAAATGTTAACCAGGCTTGGTGGCGCACTCCTGGAGTCCCAGTTACTTGGGGGGCTCAGGATTGCCTGAGCTCAGATCCAGGCTGAGGTGAGTTGTGGTGTTGCCACTGCACTCCAGCATGGGTGACAGAGTGAGACCTCAAGTCAACATAAAACAAAACAAACAAACAAGCAGAGCTGCTTTATATCGGTTTCTCATTCATCTTCAATTTAAATAGAGCCTCAACACTTTATTTCTCTGCCCAACCCTGGCATGGGAGAAGAACAGCTAATAATATGTACGGTAAACCTGTGTTATAGAGAATTAGAGCTTATGGCTTAATTGGGGAGATAAGGCTGTAATACTAATGAAATAATATTATTTATTAATAGCAATCAATGAAGCAACAACCATTTATTGAGTGATTACTGTGTGCCAAAATCCTGTACTAATAAGACTTTATGCTCATTATCTTATTTAATCATTAAAACAATGCTGTGAAGTTGATTTTATCTTTATCAATAAATAAGTACCAAAAGGAGGGCGCTGTAGTCTGAAACAGACTCTATGAGAATTATTTTATTTCATTCTGGTGTCACATTTTATTTTATTTCAAGTTGGAGTCCCACTCTGTCACCCAGGCTGTAGTGCAGTGGTAGGCTCAGGCGATCCTTCCACCTCATCCTTCTGAGTAGCTGGAATTACAGGCACGAGCCACCACGCTCAGCTAATTTTTTGATTTATTGTAGAGATGAGGTCTCACCGAGTTGCCCAGTCTGGTTTCGAACCCATGGACTCAGGCAATCCTCTTGCCTCTGCCTCCCAAAGTGCTGGGATTACAGGCATGAACCACCGTGCCCGGCTGGTGTCACATTTTAAATGAGACATTAACAATGAAAGGAAAGGCTGGTGATCAGAAAATCATGATTTTCGGAGGCCTTGTCGAAACTAATCTTTATCCCAAGGAAGAGAAAAATTAATGGATGTAATAGTTGCCATTAATTATTTGGAATAAAAAATATGATCTAAAGAGAAAACTGGCTGTGCAGAAGAAATATACTCACTGTTTCTCTGAAGAATACTGAAGAGAAATGTACAGAATAGCAGATTTTAACTCAACATAAATAATTTTCTAACAGTTGTTTGAAAAACTAAAACAACTTTCTCTCTCAATGAATTTGGATAGAGACTAGGTTACTACCAAGATCGTTTAAATTAAAAGCCTGCATTTGGAAGATTTGGATTATACAAGGGCACAGGATTGACCATTGTGTGAGTTGTTCATTTGTGATTTTGTAGTAAATTGTATTTTAAAATCAGATTCTTTGTGTGATGTAAATAATTACTGACTTGTTTTGTAAATGCAATTGGAGATTGTGATTTAATAATGGAATGTCAGAGTTGAGACAGACCTTGGAAATCTTGTAATCTAACCTCATGTTTTGCAAATAAGGAAACTGAGAGAAAAAGAGAATTAGTTAAGGACACAGTTGGACAAATACTTAGGTATTGGCTTCAAGTCCACTCACTGCTTTTTTAGAATTACAGTTTCTAATCTACAGATGAAACGGACTTGTCATTTCTAGTAACGTTTTAAAGGTTCTTTTGAATCTTCTTCAAAGCTAACAGAATAAAGCAGCTTGGCATTCATTTTATTCTAATTAGGGCACACTTAATTCCTTTTTGGTTATCTTATCTGAACTCAGAGTTTGGTGATTTTCCTAAAGAAAAGTTTTCTGTTTCCTCAACTTCATTTAATGCCACAGAGTTTTATTTCCCTGAAAACATATGCATCTTTTTGTTAAAAGCAGAAGAAAGGATACGGTCAGTGGCTCTCAGAATTTATCTGTTCACTTAGCAAGTGTTTACTGAGGGCCTCCTGTGCTAGACACTTCCAAGCACAGTTTATAGGGTCTTGGCTTTTACTCTGAAATGGGAAGTCATTAAATGGTTTTGAGCAGAGGATGAGGAGAGCTGTTTTGTTTTTTTAAAAGTATCACTAACAATTTAAAGGGATTCCCTGGGACTTTCGGCAAGCTGTAGTCCTACTTGCCTTGATCTAGTGAGACAACACCTTTTGGTCTCATCACGTAATAGAAATTAACTGAAGTTTGAGATTTGATTCTTATTAGTTATATATTAATAACTGAGTTGACAATAAAGTATGAAACTTTTTCATAAAAACAGAGTATAAACCTCTTTAGAATATTCTACCGTATACTGGTTTGAAAAACATTTTCATTCCATTATGGTATTTGACAGACATGAGTTTGAATCTCACCTTTTATTGGTGATCCTGTTTTGGGGAAACTTATTAATGTACTGAGTCTCAATTTCCTCACTGATAAAATTAGGGTAGAAGTTGTTATATGAGGCGTTTTTGAAGATTAAATGATTAAAAGGAGACCATGCTTGAGAAATGCTCAGCCCTATGTTTGGGACATTGTAAATATTCATTAAAAGCATAGCCATTATTATGATAATTTAGTCAAGGAAATTTTAAGAATGAGTAGAAGTTATTTTGAAGATAGATTGAGGTTGCTAATTTAGAGCCTTCACTTATTTTTAGTTGTGAGCTCAGACAAAATATCTAAAATGCCTTTGCCTAAAAGTCCTGACATTGAAACAATGCTTAAAATAACATCTCTATCTTAATTAACACTGTTCGTTTCGCATGTGTATAACTTAATCTTTTAAAATGTCACTAGCTCACAACTCAGTACATTTCAGAAGTCCCCTCTTCATTCCACAGGCATTATCAGTTTTGGACTAATTCTAGAGATTTGACTGTCAGATAAAATAGACAGAGAAGGTCCTGCCTGTATAGGTCCCAGTTAACCTCTAGCCAGATAACATCCAGGGAACTGGTGCACTGTGAAGCTTCCCTAGGTGTTAGGTGTGTGTGTGTGTGTGTGTGTGTGTGTGTTTGTGTGTATTCTGTTATCTAGGATCATTGTCCTCCAAGAGAATAAACACAACATCCTATGGCTCTATAGCCAAGTTCACTTCTGTAATTTTCTTTTGTTTGCATATTTTTACCCCTGGAAATTTAGTCTGAGTTTTGGTTTAGTGTTGTATCTATAGCAGTGTCTGGTCAGAAGCATTATACATTTGCTTTGCTGTTCACGAAGTGAGACTAGGGAGAAACCTATGTAAAACCTGTCTTTGTGATGCCTTATTTTTTAGGCTGTGGCTGTCAGCTTGTTCTACTCCAGTTCTGGTCTCATTTTCCTGGGGCTTAGGTGTCAGCTAGCTGAGTTGGTAAATTGATCTGGGTTAATGGGAGTGAGTTAGAGGACCATGTGGACAAGTTAACTGTCTTTCGAGGCAGTCCCTTCAATTATTTGAAAGCACTTTGGCAAAACTGAGATCACTGTGTTGCTGTGTTAATGTAGCATTTCATCCATTAGTGACTGTAATTAATCATCATGGGAATTATAGATCATGGAAAAAGTGGGTGCATGACTGGCCTCTGGTGAAGGTATTCATGGACAGTCTTTTTTGGATTGTGTAATTCATTTAAAAAATTCTGTTAAAAAGCTAATTTTAAATTTTTTTCTTTATTCCAAAAAAGTTCTGGTAATTGTAGATTGATTACCTGGTTGGGGATGGGGAGAAGTGACCAGTTTAAGCCAAACCAAATAGATGGAGAATGAGGGAGAGATGACTTAAAAACAGGTGTTCTGTTACCAGAAGAGAGAGTGCTGGGCAGGCAGAAACAACAGATGTCCATGGCAGATGAAACATGGCTGGCAAGAAAGCATATGCCGTAGAGGAATAGAAGCACAAAGGCCATAGGTGGGAAAGAGCATGACACGTGAAGAACTGAGAGAAGGCCAGGGGGCTGAGCCAAGTGAGAGCGACCGGGGAGGATGAAGGGCTGAAGGATGGGATCGCAACCATCAGGAGGCCAGATCATGCAGGACCTTCTAGTTAAAGCAGGGTACTTGGATGTTATCCCATGAAAATGGAAATTCATTGAAGGGCAGTGTAGCCTTTTAAAAAGATCATCTCTGGAGAGTGGACTGGAGAGGGCAAGCAAGGTAGCAGGGAGATCAGTTAGGGAGCTTCTGTAGGTGAGAGATGAAGGTTTCTTGGGCAGGGGTGGTGGCAGTTGTGATACAGACAAATGGAAAGAGAAATGAGCCACAAATTGTGTAGCTCAACAGAACCTTATGATTGATTGGGTGTGAGGAGAGGAAAAATGACATAAATTTCTGGTGGATTAACAGAATTGCATGAGGTGTTGAGCACTCTTTTTGGATATTATTTTGTGCTACTCATCTCCCTCCGCCTAGACTGTAAGCTTCTTAGAACAGAGACTAGGCAGCATTTCATCTTTCTTCACCGTTGGTTCTAGCACAGTGCTCACTCATGTAGTAGTCACTTGGTTTGACATGTCTCATGGGGATAGTTGATCTTGAACCTCACTCCTAGAGTGGGCCTTGAGAGGAAGCATAATGGAACAAAAACAAATCCTGTTAGGATATTTACTGTTACTGGTTTTTAAAATTTATTTCGAATGATATAAGTTGTGTAAGAAGGTAGCATAAACATAGAAATGTTATCAGACCTCAGAGGTAAAGAAATTTACCCTTGATAATTAATAGAGCTGGGATATTCTCTAATCCTTAGTATTCTCATTAAATCATCTAACCTGCACTTGTGGTTGTGGATAACTTTTTTTCTGCCAAAAGTTTGTGCTTCTTTCTTTCTTTGTATTGCTGCTCTTTTACATACTAAAAATAAAACAAAACACCCAGTAACTACCTATATCTTTTTTGGGTTGTGTCTGCATCTTTGATCCTCTCAATTCCTTCTTGTCTCTTTTTTTCCCCTTTGTTCCGAAAAAGCTCCTTCTGAAGTATTAATGAGAAGAGATTGGAACTAAAGAAATCAGTCCAGTGACCCAGCAACACCTACCTGAGGTAATAGGGCCAACTAAACTTCTTCAAAAAATTGCCATACAACAAAAATTTACTTTTTCTAGAACATCACAAGTGCCCAGCTAGTGCACAGGAGATGCTCACCAGGTGTTGGTTACTCAAACTCAGCCCACTACTTTGTGTTTTTACATTCATGGCTGTTGCTGTCTCTGGCATGCTTTTTATTTCTTCCTGATAGAATGCCTAAAACAGGAAGAATTGAATAAAGGCAGTCTGAAAAAGAATGCTACAAACCCAAGCTGCCCTAACCTAGAGTCCTTACTGTGTAGGCTGTTTATGCAGAACACAGTGACAGTCACATGGTGTACATGGCCTCGGCTTACTGTCAGTTTTGAAGCCCCCATGCCAACCAAAATGACAGGCTCCATTCCAACAAGCACTCACATTCTGGGGCAAAATCATGCTTTTTTTGCTCTGGGTCATTTTCCTATTGCTTTAGATTTTTAAAACAATGATTAAGAGAATTTCAGAAACCAAAGTTATTTTCTCTACTCTTGTTTGCATGCTTTTGTTCCTTGAAAGTTTCTAAAGAAGAAAATGTTCCAGAACTTTAGGGTCTCTTCCACACCCGCAAATCAATACTTGTTTTTACATGTGGTGGTGTCATTAATATTCTTGTAGATAATGGTTTAAGTAGTGTGTTGAAAATAAAGCTGTGGAGGGGCTTGGCATGGGGGGTTGGGCGAGCATTTTTGAGTTGGGTAATTAGGCAGCTACAACTGTGTGGAACAGAAGTGATGATTAGACTAATTAGGAAAGCCATTTTTTCGGTGCTGTGTTAGACCCAAGGGCAATGGCCTAGAAATGCTGCCTTCCTGATTTACTTGATTGATGAAAAGCAGGTTTTACACTTAGGAGTTTATTTGTTTTTTAAATTAGAGATTTATTTGCTGGGTTTTCATCTGTTTCAATTTTATTTCTAAGATAACAGAGAGGTAGGTGGGTCTTATTTTGCAGTTTAGGGTTAGAACTTTTCCTGCTTTTGCTTTCATTCCCTTCCTTACACTGTTCTAATGGAGCATATTTTACAGGACACTTTTCGTCGAGTCTTTGCAGAGTACCAGCGAATTTTATTTAGTCAATATGCAAGTAACTTTTTTAGTGACAGGCCTCTTTCTGGTCATTTTTTGTATGCTTAACTTCTTCATGTATACATGTTTTTCTCTAACATACATTAATGCCTACTATGTGGTAGGCACTATGAGGTGTAAGGAGTCAGAGATATCTAGCCATTAAGGACTTCGTTTTGTTCAGTGTTATTGCCCCAGCTGCTAGCATGGTACTTGATACATGATAGGTACTATAAATATTTGTTAAAAGAATGAGTGAGTTGAAGGCTAGACCCTTGTTTTGTATTTTGTATGTACACTCAGATTTAGCTCATGCAATTGCAGCTCATTTTGCACAAAAGATTTTTTTTTTTTTTAATAAAATAAATTTCTGTGAAACTAATCTCTTCTGGTTCTTGGTAGTTTTAAATTTTAAGCTAAATCTCTTTAAAAACCTTGCTTCTAAAACAGAATAATAACAGAAGTTTTGTAGATCTTTTAGAAATACAAATCTAGAATAAAAAATATTCATCAAATTATAATACAGCACTAAGTATTATTTACGAAGTACTTTTATATACTATGTTGCTTGACTCTGCCAAACTCTGTGAGGTAGGCAGGGCCAGCTTTAGTAGCCCTGTGACAGCCCCATTAGAGTGGGCCTGTTGTGTGAGGTTCAGAAGAGTTAGCTGATTTTCCTCAAGGCCTCATGGCTAATCCATCGCAGACAGGACGAGTTCCTTACTCCTCACTTCTGACTCTTTGTTTGCTCTACCACATCTTAGTCTTCCCTTCTGGAGTGGTGTCTTTGGTACCTAGTTTGAAAATGGCTGGATTAGCCCACTGGGTTTAAAAAATCCCTTAGGGGCATTCGGCGATAGGGGAAAATGCCTAATTCTTCAAAAACAGCATTAGTAGTATATCTGCTCACCAGATAAAAGACATGCCACACCCCTGAAAAGTGCTTGTGAGATTTTTTTTTCAAACAAACATTGAACATTTTTTGCTGAACTGACCATTTTTATCTCAAGCAAGAGCTGATGGGCTTCATGAGAATGTGTAGTGAGGCATAAAGAGACAGACAGACTTTACTGACTCCTTTGATCCTTGTGTTTTCTTATAAAAGTGGGGCAATAAAACTAACCTTGCAGAAGTGTTCTGAGATTAAATGAGAAGCACAGTGCTACTCATATGAGGTACCCAACAAACAAAATAAAACAAACAAGTAAAAAAACTAAACACCAAAGGGACAGAAGCAATTTTCAGGTGCCTAGGTACGTTATAACTGAAATTCTAACTACAGTAATTTATGTCTATTCATTAATGCAGCTTCTCTAAGGACCTCTACTATTAACCCAATTTCAGTTTTTCTGTGTATATGAAAACTTCAAAATCAATTTCTTTTAAAAATAAAAATGTCTAAATTCATTATGGTCATCCATAATTAATCCAAATTAATGAGGTTTTATTAACATCCTTATCCAATGAATATTTTAAGGTCCTATTGCTGTGCTACTTTATATCTTGTGGCTTAGAAAATTTAAATACAACTGGAATCTTAGTTTTTAAATAGAACTTTGTGTAGTAAAGTAAGGTAGAATATGACAACAGACCTTGATAGTAAAATATGATTATAACAGAGTTATTAGTCAGGTGTGGTGGCTCATGCGTGTAATCTGAGCACTTTGGAAGGCAGAGGGAAGAGGATTGCCTGAGCCCAGGGATTTGAGACCAACCTGGGCAACATGGCAAGACCTCATCTCTACAATAAACCAAAAAATTAGCTAGATGTGTGGCGCATGCCTGTAGTTCCAGCTACTTGGAACCCTTAGGCAGGAGGATCGCCTGATCCCAGCAGGTTGAGGCTGTAGTGGCCATGAGTGGGCTACTGCAAAGAAAATGCAAAAAGACTTATTAATTTAGAATCAGAAAGTAACCATTTAAAAAGCATCTCCAAACTAGTTAGGAAATATTTAATTGGCTTCTAGGAAAATGAAATACATTACTCTAATATTTTAATGTTTAGAAGGAAAAAGAACTCTAACCCAATACCTTTTACTTTATTTAAATGCCCCTTTTAGTAGAAAAATCCCGGAAGAAAATGCTATTTTTAGGAAGGAGTGTATTTACCTGAAAAAGCTAATATTTTATTTACGTTTAAGCAGTTATTCTTGTCAGAACGTGAATAAAGTAATGTTGCTTGATAAAGCCCCCATCAAGTGTCTCATATTTAAGCAAAGACCCCAAGTCACAGTTTGTAGCTTTATTGCAGCTTTTGCTATCAGGCTAAAGAAACAAGAAACACAAAAGAACAGTGATTGTACTTTTAAGTATTAGGGAGTTTAGATTCCCAGATATTGTATGAGGGGAGACCCAGAAAACTCAGAATTTTATTTATAAAGAATTGTGTATTTTTTTGTGTTTAAGCTTCAGTCACCTTCAAAGTACTCTCCGTTTGATGCAATACACCTATCGAGATGCTTTTTCCACTGCTCAAAATAGTTTTTGAACTCATTAAAACTTTTGATGCCTTGTAGTGCTTCTGCTGTTTTTTTGTTTTACCTCTTGCACATGGACAAAATGTTTCCCACTGAGGATTTTTTTCACTGGGGAAACAAAGTCACTTGGGGCGAGATTCAGTGAATAGGGAGGGTGGGGTATGAGGTCATGCTGTTTTTGGTCAGAAATTGCTGAACACTCAGCATGGTGTGGGCAGTAAATCACCCATCATGAGATGGGCAACTATGTTGAAAGAATCTCCAAAAAAACTTCCCTGAAGCCTAATGCAGCCTCTCACAACAATGCTAGCTGGTACACTGATGCTGATGGGCTCCTAGAACACTTACCTAGTGGGAGAAGGATGTCCTACAAGGGGCTCACCCTCCAAAAGATAATTCTGGTTTTTGGGGGTTCTCCCCCTTATATATGCAGATGTCAATGCTCGTGTTTGTTTTAATAAGTCTCCAAAGGCTTACATTTTTATAGAAGTTACAGCTTTTCAGTTCCAGGACCAAGAACAGACAGGGCAGCTTCATGATCTGTGAAACTGAAGGGTGATAGCAGAGGAATAAGACCATTTCTTGATGACACTGAGCTGGTTGATGTATTTGGGGGGAACTTGAAAGTGTAGACTGTCTCCATGACATCGGAAGTCTTCCCCCTGTGCACCGTGGCTTGGTTGCACTCCTGTCCCAAAGACAGGTAGGGCAGGAGTATTTGCTTTTTTTGTCTATCTTATGGAATAATAATGAATATTTAGTTTTTTATTCACATAATGTGAATATTTTAAAAACTCACCACTTTTTAATATCTACAATTAAAGAAGTATAATACAATTTGGTACTACTACAAAAGTCATGAAATTATATTTTTGGCTCCTTGAAAAATGTAAAATTTTGCTCCTTCAATTGCTGAGATGGTTCCTTTAATCATTCTTTGATATCATTCTTTAAAAAAATGTATTTTCATTCCTATTTTTTGTATTTTTTTTTTTTTTGAGTCAGTGTCTCACTCTGTTGCTCAGACTGGAGTGCAGTGGCATGCTCACGGTTACCCCAGCCTCGACCTGCTGGGCTCAGGTGATCCTTCTGCCTCAGCCTTCTAAGCAGCTGGAACCACAGGCATGTGCCACCATACCTGGCTAATTTTTTAACAGATTGTAGACACGAGGTCTCATATGTTGCTTGAACCCCTGGGCTCAGGCAGTCCTTTAGCCTCTGCCTCTCAAAGTGCTGGGATTATAGGCGTGAGCCACTGCACCCAGCTATTTAAAAAAAATATTTTTAATGCATGTACTTAATGCTGTTTAACTTTTTAAAAAATATAATTCTGGTTGATTGTTTTCCAATATTGCAATATAGTGATGTTGTCCTCATGGGTTATAAATTTGTGCCATGATGTAAAGGTATTATGTTAGGGTAATTTGAATGTATGAAAAACCAGATTTTAAATAAGGGTCTATTAAGGGTTATAGTTCAGTTGTGCTGTTCAACTACTAGATATATATTCAGCTCTGTTGTAAACGTACAGGCATAGTCACCCTTCCCTCGCCTATTCCCTGAGACACACTATTGAAATTAGGCCAATTAATAACCCTACACTGGCCTTTAAGTATTCAAGTGATGGGAAGGGTTGCATGTCTCTTACTTGAAATCAAAGGCTCCAAGTGATTAAACTTAATGAGGAAGACATGTTGAAAGCCAGGCTTAAAGCTAGGTCTTTTGCACCAAACAGTTAACGAGTTGTGAATACAAAGGAAAAGTCCTTGAAGGAGAGTAAAAGTGCTACTTTAGTGAACACACACATGATAAGAAAGTGAAACAGCAAATCTGAGTCATCTGAATGGAAGATCAGATCAGCCACAATATCCCCTTAAGATAAAGCCTAATCCAGAGCAAGGCCCCATCTCTCCTGTGGAAGGCAGAGAGAGGTAAGGAAGCTGCAGAAGAAAAGTTGGTTCTTGAGTTTTAAGGAAAGAAGCCATCTTCACGACTTAAAAGTGTAAGGTGAAGCAGCAAGTGCTGATGGAGAAGCTGCAGCAAGTGATCCAGAAGATTCAGCAAGGTCGTTGATGATGGTGGGTACACTGAACGACAGATTTTCAGTGTAGATAAAACAGCCCTCTGTTGGAAGGAGATGTCATCTAGGACTTTCATGATTAGAGAGAAGTCAATTCCTGGCTTTAAAACTTGGGGTTTATGCAGCTGGTGACTTTAAGTTGAAGCCAGTGCTTATTTACCGTTCTGAAAATCTTATGGCCCTTAAGAATTATGCTAAGTCTGCTCTACCTGTGCTCTATAAATGGAATTTATAGTTACCATTAAGAACATTTGTGAATCACGGGAGGAGGACAAAATATCAACATAGACGGGAGTTTGGAAGTAGTTTATTCCAATCTTCATGGATGACTTTGGGGTAGGTATTCAGGACTTCAGTGGAGAAAGTAATTGCAGATGTGGTAGAAATAACAAGAGAACTAGAATTAGAAGTGGAGTCTGAAGATGGGACTGAATTGCTACACTCTCATGATAAAATGTTAGTGGATGAGGAGTAGTTTCTTAGAATGAGCAAAGAAAGTGGTTTTTTGAAATGGAGTCTACTTCTGGTGAAGATACTGCGGATATTGTCGCAATGCCAACAAAAGATTTAGAATATTTCATAAACTTAGTTGATAAAGTAGTGGCAAGTTTTGAGAGGATTGATTTCAGATTTGAAAGAGGTTCTGCTTGTGGGTAAAATGCTGTCAAATAGCATCATATGTTACAGATAAATGTTTTGTGAAGAGTCAATTGATGTAAACATCATTGTTGTCTTATTTTCAGAAATTGCCAAGCCACCTAACCTTCCCAGCAACTACCACCCTGATTAGTCAGCAGCCATCAACATCGAGGCAAGACCCTCTACTGGCAAAAAGATTATGACTCACTGAAGGCTAGAGGATTGTTAGCATTTTTAAGAAAGAAAGTATTTGTTAATCAAGGGATGTACATTTTTTTTAGACATAATGCTGTTGCACATGTAACAGACTACAGTATAGTATAAACACAACTTGTATATTTAGTGGGAAGCCAAAACATTTGTGTGATTTGCTTTATTCATTTTCTTGTGGTGGTCTGGAATTAAACCCACAATATCTCCAACGTATGCCTGTATATACAGAATCTTTAACAGGAAGTGTTCCAAGTATTTTTCAAGTGCTAGCTTATTTATTCCTTAAGACAGTCTGATGAGTTTTTTTTTTTTTTTTTGATGATTTTCCAAAGTCACAGGGAAGTTAAAACCTTGTCAAAGGTCACCCACTAGTACATGGTAGACACCTGGATTTGAATTCATTTAGTCTGGCACCAGAGCCTTCACCGTGGTAGTTCTTTCTGCTTCTATAATGATTAGACTTTGTTACTCATTTGGCTGACCTGTGACCTTTTTTCATCTTTCCTGACTTTTGTATGTCTTGAAACTATTAATACTATATTTCATTCAATCATTTGTTCATTCAGCACATATGTATATTTATTGAGCATCTATTAAGTGGTGCTGAGGGCTTAGTAGTATCCAGGCAGTCCCTGATATATTGGAACTTAGTGTCCAACGGTCCTTGACTGTTGCAGCTTAATGGCTAGGGGGGAAGACAGATTTAGCAGAGGGAAACTCACTGCGGAGGTTGCAAAGAAGGTTCTGAGAAACTAGTACCTGAGAGGTGTGCAAGGTTTAGCTAGGTTGGGGAGGGGTTGTGAGGAGAAGAGAGTGGCATTCCAGATAGGGGAGCGGCCAAGTGCAGACCAGGGATCAAAGGTGGTGTAAGGAGCTCAGGGAATAGCAGGGGGGTTCACTGTGACTGAAGCTCAGTGTTTTGAATTGGGTGTAGAGGTCATGAAGTTTGTATTAATAGATAGTGTTAAAATGTTCTAAGTCAGGCAGAAGAGGAATAGAATTAATTAACTTTACGCTTTGGTAAGTTGAGTATACGTATTGTAATCTCTAGGATAATAAGAACCTAGAAACAAAATGTATAGCATCAAAATTTGTTGGGGGAGGTGGGCTGGAATAATAAAAAAAACAAACTAAATAAAAAGAAGGCAAGGAAGGAGAGAAAGATAAAATAGTAGACAAATAGCACAAAATAAGCTGGTAGATGCAAACCCCTATAGATTTGTAATTATATTAAGTGTGTATGGACTAAATGTACCAATTAAAAGAGAAAGATGGTCATAATGATAAAAGCCAAACAGGCAAACCAAATCCTACATTCACCTAACAGAGAGAGAATACTGCGGCAGATGAGGAATGAGGAGAGGTGACCATGAGCTAAGATACCTCCTACTTCCTTCCCTTTCCCTGTTACCCTGGAAGCCACCACTTTCTTGGGAAGGGCACTGGACTTCACTGTAAGTGCAATGGAGTAGTGCTGGGAGGTTTGCTGTGTTTGGGTTACTTAGCTCTGGCTCGCCACTGGTTTGTGAGCACCTTTATGGCAGAGGTGGAGTCTTATTCATGTCCCTGGTGCCTCCCCTAGTGTTTGGCATGCCGTAGGCCTTTAGCTAGTAGTTACCATGTGTGTACATTTGATTTCCACATGACATATAAACTCTTTGTAGGCAGGGAACCTGTTATACTTTTGACTTCTTTAATATCTGCTAGAACATAGGTAACTACATAATGAGTATTTCTTATTTAATTCTGTCAAGATTAAATCTGATTTCTGTACACTTACCTATGTTCTGCCTCTCAATACTTTGGAGGTTTGTTTCTATGGTAGAGAAAAAACAAAAATGGCTTCTTTCCCTAATAACCTACTTTGCATAAGTATGTTTTACAGTATAAGAGTATATTATTTTGTACTTTAAAAAGCATGATTTATTTTAATAAAATAAATGCTTCACTCATAGAGTATAATAAAATAGTAAAATAAAAATATTTTTCTTGGACAAAATGCTGGGTAGGCCATATCAAAAGAGCAATTTCTTTTTTTGGAATGAAAGATACTGTTGATTCTATTAGTCCAAATGCTAAAAGTTCTCTTGTTGAGTAAGAATGTGCTGCCTAAGATAAAACTTAGTTGGCTTCATGTGAGTCCTGCTTATGAATAGAAAGAATGACAGAATCCAAAGTAAAAGCAAGGCATTCTGTTTTTAATTACAGTATATAAAAATTAAAACATGGACCCAGGGTCTAGTTGGATATACTTCTTGGCAATAGTCATTTTGGAAAAATGCCGGTAGAAATAAAATAAAGACTACACTGTGCTGACTCCTCCTTTTCCCCCATGTCCTAGGGGTTCTCCTGTTTAGGGACCTCATTTAGCTGTTGTGGAATCTCAGAATTTTAAAGCAGGAAAAGGATCCCAGAAGTCTCTTCTTACCTATTCGTCCTCCAGATGAGAAAATAGGCCCACCATGGTAAAGGGACAAGAGTGAGGTCGTTTAGCACACTCTAGAAAGAATGCAGGCATTTGGACTGCATGTCTGGCTTGCTTTCTTTGAAGCTCAGCTGCTCTGCTGCTGCCTGGAAGCTCTTCTGTGGTTGTGACCTCTTGCTGGCCTTAGTGTAGTAACTAGTGGGGTTGAAGGTTGAGAGAGGGAGAGAGAGGGGACAATAAAGAAAAAAACGATGTCTTTTTTGCTCCTTCTCAGAAGTGGCACGAGTAAAGTAGTGATCTGAAGCGGCGTCTGGCGCATAAACGAGGTGAGGAGTGTGGCAGTGGTGAGATGTAGGAACATCCTACACCTGCTGCTCACTGCTCCCCATTGCTGCAGTGTAGACCCCATCTCAAGGTTACTGCATCTTTAAGCTTGTTGACTCTACTCAAGTCCAGTCCATGGAATTGGCTGTTTCAGGTGTGTGTCGATGTTAAGGCGAGAAGGGGCAAACTGAAATTTGTGTCGTTGATAATTGATCAGCTTTTGGATTTTTCATATATTAGCAAAAGGCTTTCCTGCATATAATATCACATTTCCCTTTCTACTTGCAAATCTGAATAAAATCCTATGACCTTCCTTGCTTACTGAGTCTGGACATTTTAAGAGAAGTCATGGTGTAAACTGATCTTCAGAAACTATTTGCAATGTTTTAGTTGTTCTTTCCGAGTTCACTCAGGGTCTGTCATTGATTTGCTGCCCTGAGCTAGTGTTCAAATAGTGTGTGGGTATGCAGTGCTGCTGTTAACCTTGCCTTCAGTGCCCTCTGGACTTGCAGCAAGCTTCAGCTCTGAGCTGTGCTACCTGCTTTGACTTCTATTGCATTTACCCGGGGCCAGGTTCTCTTTCTGAATCCCATCACATCTCCCTGAAGCCAAGGAGGCTGGCCTGAAGCCTGGCCCATGGGGGATGGCCATGTTAGCTACTGATTATCAATTGTGGTTACATCATTGGAAGCCTCTCCATTTAACCTCTTTCTTTGTACCTTCTATGGTTGGAAATAAATTATGACAGTTAAAATTTCTTTTTTTTTTTTTTGAGTCAGAGTCTCACTCTGTCACCCAGGTTGGAGTGCAGTGGCATGATCATAGCTCACCACAGCCTTTACTTCCTGTGCTCAGGCGATCCTTCATGTAACTGGGACTACAGGTGCATGCCACCATGCCTGGCTAATTTTTGGATTTTTTGTAGAGATAAGGTTATGCTGTGTTGCCTAGGCTGGTCTTGAACGTCTGGGCTCCATTGACCTTCCCACCTTGGCCTCCCAAAGTGCTGGAATAATAGATGTGAGCCATTGCGCCTGGCTAAGATCTTATTACGTAAGTGATGTGTGTTCATTTTAGGAAAATCAGAAAATAGGGGTAAGCAAAAAGAAGAAAATGTAAATAATCTATAATCTACCTTCCAGAGAAACCACTGGTAATATTTTAGTGGATATTTGACATTTTTAATGTACATTTATTCACACAGCATTAAATGTATTTTAATAGAAATTAGTTTGTGCTCTACAGTATTTTGCACAAGAATTTTCTCATTTGGCATATTCTATACATTATATCGGTAAATACAATTTTGTACTTTCAGAAGACAAATCTCTTTGTTACTATCTTTTTAAAATATAAATAAATATAAAGAAAATGAAAAAGGCCTATCATCTCACAGCCCATGTTGACCTATTAAAGTGATTAGTAATAAAATAAAATTAACTGGTTGCTTAGCAGGGACTGGTTTTTCTATCTATTAGCTCCTTTAATTCTTGCAAAAAATATGAGAATGAGATGCTATTATTCATCTTGTTTTACAGATGAGGAGACTAAGGATAAGTGTGTAAGTACCTTCTCAAAGCCATATAACCAGTAAGAAATGAACCCAGATTAGGACCCAGGCAGTCTGGCCATCCGTCCATCCATCCATCTATCTCTGCTTACACAAAGGAATAATATACATTTTTTTTACATCTTTTAAAAAATTTTAATAATAAACTTGGAGATCTTTATCAGCATGTACAGAGCTACTTCATTCTCTGTAACAGTCACATAGACATACTTTATGTACTTTCGTTTAATTATCCGGTTCACTCTTGATGGGTAATTTGGTTGTTTCCAGATATTTGCAATTATAAGCAATGCAGCAATATTCTTTTACTAATGCTATTTGTATTGAGTGATAAAATCAGTTACTATAGGTAAATGCACAGAACAGTGCCTGCTTCATAGTAAGATCAGTGATTTCTATTATCATCACTTATACTATGTGCCATGCACTGTGCTAGAATTTAATTCTCAAAATATCCCCATGAGGTAGATCCTTTTATTATCCTTTTTTTTTTAACGTTTGAAGCCATTAAGGTCCCAAGAGGTTAATCAGTTCTTCTTGTATCACATAGTAAGTGAAATCTAGTATTTGAGCCCAGTCATCTGCTTTTGGAGTACATGGTCTTGACTATTCTCATTTATATGTGCCCAATTTGACTGGAGATGGGTGAGTCCTTGATATTGGAAAATGCTAATAATGTCTACATACACTCCCATCATGAGAGTGTGAGTGTGCTTGTCTAATAATACTTTTCTAGGCTGGAGCGGGAGGATTGCTTGAGCCCAGGAGTTTGAGACCAGTCTACACAGCAGAGTGAGACCTTGTCTCTACCAAAAATATAAAAAAATTAGCAGGGCATGATGACATGTGCTTGTAGTCTCAGCTACTCGAGAGGCTGAGGCAGAAGGATAACCTTAATCTAGGAGGTCGAGACTGTGGTGAGCCGTGATTATGCCACAGCTCTCTAGCCTGGGTGACAGAGTGAGACCTGACTTAAAAAAAATTAAAAAACACAAAATATGTTTCTAGTTCTAGGTATCACAGATATTACAGTTTTTAAATAGGTGAAAAATGATATTTCAATTTAAGTTTGTATTTATTTGATAATTAGTAAGGTTGAACAATATGTGTTTATTAGGCATTTGTATTTCACTTATGTAACTGCCTTTGTTCATTTTTTCAAATTGGGTAGGTTTTTTTTTTTAAAAGATGATTTTTATGAGCTCTGTAAAATAAGGAAATTAGCCTTTAGAGTCTCCTATGCATTGCAAATATCTTTCCAACATAAGCGTTTTTAATGACTGTATATTTTACATTTTATGGAGCTATTATAATTTATATGAATGGTGGGACTTTTTTCCCCTCCAGCTTTTTACTTCAATGCTGTCAGGAACATCTACTTATTTCTTAGGAAATTTCTTAGAAGTGTAAATGGTGAATGGAAGAGAATACACATTTTGAAGGCTTTGATTAATATTTTATTCCTCTGGATTATAAGTACATTGACCATTAGGGTATAATATGGTGCCTGTATCTCAATAACCAATGCTATTAACTTGATGTTATTTTAAAAAATCTTGACCAATGTGTATTTCTTTGACTTTGAGTTAAAATTGACATATTTTCCATATGTTTACTTGCAGTTAGCAGTTCTTCCTTTGTGAATTGCTTTGAGGCAGTTTGTTTGTTCATGTCTTGAGAAGGATTTTGCCTTTATGTACAATTTAAAAAATTTTGTAATTTCAATTATCTGACAGTGAAATGAACTGCCTCACCTTCCCATCTCTGATGGTATTAGAGCAGAAGTTAAGATACTGGAACTGCTTAAGGAAAGGGATGAATGTTTGCTAATTTACTCTTATAAGTCAGTCTTTATACCCTTATACTTGTTATCTCTTTTAATCTTTCTGTGTTAATATTACAGATAAAGAACATGGGACTTAGATAGGCCAAGTGACTTATGCAGAGTTCCACAGTTGTGTAAATGACAGAAATAGGCTATAAACCTTCTTCTGCCTGACATTACAGCACATATTCCTTCCATCCCACCATGTAGCCTTCCACTCCTGGGCCATCCCTTATTTGAGAAGATGTATACATTAGGTGGTAAATTAGCTGGTTGAAATCTAAGGTACATTTTGGCAAAAAGATGAACATTTCAGAAAATATCTACCTGGAAATACTCTGTAATATAGAACGCTTCAGAAACCTGGTGTTCTTCTATTTTTTTTTTTTTTTTGAGTCAGAGTCTTACTCTGTCACCCAGGCTGGAGGGCAGTGGCACACTCACGGCCGCTGCAGCCTTGACCTGCTGGGCTTAGGCGATTCTTCCGTCTCAGCCTTCCAAGTAGCTGGAACTACAGGCATGTGCCATCATACCTGGCTCATTTTTTGATTCATTGTAGAGATGAGGTCTTGCAAAGTTGCTCAGGCTGACCTCAAACCTGTGGGCTCAGGCAATCCTCTCACCTCTGGCCTCCCAAAGTTCTGGGATTATAGGCGTGAGCCACAGTGCCAGCAATGTTCTTCTGTTTTTATCTTTCTGCTAACTGTTCCATGAAGTACCCTAATGTATTAAGAACAAGTAGCTCTGAGTTTTTCTTCTTCCTCACACTTTAGCCCTTGCCCCTCTCGAAAGCTTTGCTTCCTGCCTGCTGCCCAGCGGGTCTCAGCATGCCCAGGGAGTGAAACCTCTGCCCGCCTTTGTCCTCTCCTCACTGGTGCATTTCTCTTCATACTCTGGAACTTGGAATGCTGCTATCTCTGTTTCCCCAGTGCCATGGCAACAGTCCATGGTAACTGCCTTCCTTGTGGTCAAGGAAAAAGACTTCGAATATTTCTTTCTCTTTGACCTGTTTGTAATTAGCAACATGGTCCACCCTTTCCTTCAGTGAAAAGCAAGGAAGTACTAAACTGTAGTCCAGACTACAGGCCCTCCTGGATGTGATAGCTAGCAGGTCTACTACACTCTTTTGCAGTGGTTTTAGCTGAAGCCCACCCTGCCCACTTGTTCTAAAATAGCATCCACTACATCCTCTGTCCCTGCTGCTGTGCCCCTGCACTCTCTGTGTTTTTTGGTGTTTTTTTTACTTGACATGTTATGTAAGTTTGTTCATTGTCTTCCCCAACAAGAATGTGGAGTCTAGGTGAGTAGGATTTCCTTTTGCTCACTACTTTAGGACTTGCTTTCTTTGCATCTCTTTCTCTCTTGAAGGAAATATTTGGATTAGATTTGGCCCTCCCTGGGAAATTTGGTCAGCTCCAGGGGATTTTGTAGTCTCAAGGCCTGAGCCAAGTGAGAATCCAGTAGAAGTAAATTGTAGTTGACACAAAGGATAAGCATTTGAAATACGAGGTCTGACAATTAAGTTCGTGTACTTGCCACCGTGTGCTTATGTTGGCGGCATTGTACAAACAACTTGCTAAAGTTTTATAACTTTGGTATGTCAGTGTCTCATGGCTGTGTTTGTTTCCACTTGGGGCAATGTCTTGCTGAGTGACGTTCATTATTGTTGTTGCATGTTTTGTGTGCTGTCACGAGAATGTTGGAGCTTGAATTAGAACAATGAACAGACATTAAATTTCTTGTTAAACTTGGCAAGAGTGGAAGTGAAATCAGAAATGGGTTAGTCCAAGTTTATGGGGATAATACCATGAAGAATACAGCAGTGTACAAATGAATTAAATGTTTTTCTGAGGGGAGAGAGAGCATCACTGATGAAGAGAGGCCAGAACAACTAGTAATGAGCAAAACTGATGAAAACATTGCAAAAATTTGTCAAATTGTACATCAAAGTCATTGGTTGATTGTGAGACACATAGCAGTCCAAATAAACATCGACAAAGAAACAGGAAAATCTTAACTGAAAATCTTGGCATGAGAAAGATGTGTGCAAAAATGGTCCTGCAGGAGCTCTTACATTACAATAATGTACCAGCTCACACAGCACTGTCTATGAGGGAGTTTTTAGCCAGTAAACAAATAACTGTATTTGAACACCCTCCCTACTCAACTGATCTGGTTCTCAATGACTTTTTTCTTTACTCAAAAGAGAAAGGAAATATTGAAAGGAAGACATTGTGATGAAATCCAGGACATCAAGGATAATACGATGATAGCTGATGGCCATTCCAGAAAAAGAGTTTCAAAATTGCTTTGTTGGGTGGACTAGGTACTGGCATTGGTGCATAGCTTCCCAAGGGGAGTACTTTGAAGGTGACTGTAGTGATATTCAGCACTGAGGTATGAAGCACTTTTTGTAGGATGAGTTTGCCAACTTAATTGTCAGACCTCATAACTCAGACATTGGTTTGAATACTGGCCCCCACATGTTTTTAGTTACTGTATATGAGTCTGAGGTAGGCTTTTTGAACCTGTTTTTTCATTTGTAACATGTGTATAATAATGCCTACCTCCTTGGCTTGCAGTGAAGATGAACTCTGACAATGAATGAAAACACCTTGAACATAGAAAAAAATGGTAGTGATAATGTGGTTGTTTGTAATTTAGTTTTCTTATGTGTGATTTTCATATTGGTAATGGAAGGTTCTTCCCCAATTGTATTGTAAGCTATTCAATGTTAAAAGCTTGGTTGAGTGGCTTTGGCATTTGCCTGTGATTTTCCTGTCTTTCTGCCACTTAACAGCAAAGTGACACCATGCAAAAACAAGCCTCAATTTGTAGGCAACAACAATAAATGACTCTGGTAGTAGTATTTGCCTCACAGTGGATATAAAGATTTAATCAGATAGTGTTTTAGCACAAAGTTGGGTGCATAGTAAGTGCCCAGTAACTCATATCCTATCATTTAATAATAACAATAGAGTGAAAGAAGCTTAGACTTCATTGAGTCCAACATTAGTCCTCCTGCTCTGTTTCTAATTCTGCCTTCTCAAGCAATAAAGGCCAACTTGGTATTTCTTTCAGACAGTCTTTCATATATTTAAATTTGGGTCCTGTTATAAATTGACTTGTGTTCCCCTAAAATTCTTATGTTAAAGCCCTAACCCCTAAAGTGATGACTATATTTGGAGAAAGGGCCTTTGGGGGAAGTATCAAGGTTAAATGAGGTCATAAGGGTGGGGCTGTAATACAATAGGACTGGTGTTCTTCTAAGAGGAGGGAAGAGAGGCATATGAGAAGGTGGCTATCTACAACTCAGGAACGGAACCCTCACCAGAAACCAGCCCTGATGGCACCCTAATCTTGGACTGCTAACCTTCAAAACTGTGAGAAAAATGTCTGTTGCTTAAGTCAGCCAGTCTAGTGTATCTTCTTATGGCCTCCTAAGCAGACTAATAGAGACCTCCTTTCTCTACTCACGTCATTATCCCTATCTCTCGAGAGGGTTTTCAGATGTCTGTGCATCCTGGTCACCATTGTCTTGATACTTTCAAGTATGTCAGTGTTCTTTGTAAAATGGGAAACTCCCGAGATAACTCAGGACTCCCAGGTGGTTTGAGCAGTTTGAGTACTGAAGACAGCCTTCCAGTAGAATCTCAGATCACATTGGGTAGTCAACTGAATAAACCTCCAGGACTCAGGTCTACACCATCCTATATTTGGTCTATTATTTTAGTCCAAACACAAAATTTTATCTTGTTGGTTTTAGCTTTTTCTCCCAGACTATAGAAATCATTTTTAAAAACCCTGGTTGAACAGGACCAACCAGCCTACCCACTTGCCCAAGGTCAATGCTTTCCATTCAGTGTGTCTTAGTTTGAGGTGCTCTAACAAATTACCATAGACAGGATGGCTCAAAAAATAAACACTTATTTGTTTCATTCATGGAAGCTGGAGATCATAGTGCTGGAATGGTCTGGTTCATGGTGACATAGTGCTGCAGTGAGATTCTTGGTGTCCTTCTCCTGGTTTACATGTATCCTCATATGGTGGAAAAAGAGCTACCTAATTTTCTGGACTATTCTTTTTTTAAAAAAATTTAAAAAAAAATTTTTGGGGGGGTGAGTTGTGGTGTACATGTGAGAATTTGCTGCATAAGTAAATTGCATGCAGGTCAGATTTGGGCTTCTAGTGAGCCCTCTCCCCACTGTAGTGGACGTGGTATCCCATGGATGGCTGTGTGCTCCTTATCCCCCTCCTCCCACCCCTGCTAATAGTGCCCGACATCAGTTGTTCTGGCCATTGTCCTTGCATGCCCAATGTTTAGGGCCCACTGATGAGTGAGAGCATGTGGTATTCATTTTTTAGTTTCTGTGGTAGTTCACTTAGAATAATGGTCTTCAGATGCATCTGTGTTGCTACAAAGGACATGATTTTGTTCTTCTTTAGGTCTGTGTAGTATTCCATTGTGTATATATACCACATTTTCTTTATCTAGTCTGCTTTTGATGGGCATCTGGGTTGGTTTCATATTTTTGCTATTGTGAATAGTGCTGCAATGAGCATATGTAATGCAATTTATGTTCCTCTGGGAGTATTTCCAGAAATGGGATTGCTAGATTGTATGGTAGTTCAAGTTTCGGTTCTTTGAGAAAATACCACATTGCTCTCCACAAAGGCTGAAGTAGCTTACATTCCAAATGACAGTATAGAAGCATTCTCTTTTCTCTATAGGCTCACCAACACCTATTTTTTTTTTTACTTTTTAATGGTCGCCATCCTAATTTCTGTGAGATGGTATCTTACTGTAGTTTTGATTTGTATTTCTTTGATGATTAGTGAGGCTGAGCATTTTTTCATGTTTGTTGGCTACTTGTATGTCTTCCTTTGAGAAGTCTCTGTTTATGTCCTTTGCCCACTTCTTAATGGTTTTTTTTTTTTTTTTTTTTGGTCAGTTTGTTTGAATTCCTCGTAGATCCTGGATGTTAGGCCTTTGTGGGATGTGTAGCTTGCAATTTTTTTCTCCCATTCTGTGGGTTGTCTCTTTACTCTCTTGAGGTTTCTTTTGCTGTGCAAAAAACTTTTTAGCTTGAAGAGGTCCTACCTGTCAGTCTCAGAGTTTGCTGCATTTGCCTTTGAGGACTTGGCCATGAATTCATTGTTCTGGCCTATTCTTAAGAGGCACTTATCCTACTTACCTTTCAAAGGCCCTTCCTCCAGATACCATCTCATTGGATCGGAGTTTCAACATATGGATTTTGGGGAAACACATTCAGCCCATTGTACTGTTCCTAGCGGCGGCTACCTACTCTGCTCTTATACTTCCAGTGGTAAGGACCTCCCTGTTTTGCTGGAGAACTTGTTTCATGGTTGGAGTCCTTCAAGTGTTTTGAGAAATTGTGTATGTTGAGTCAGAGTTAGATTCTGCCTTCTACTCTTTGATTACATCTGTCTGTTCTTTCTGCATGTGACAGTTTCTCATGGGCTCCCTGCTCCCTTCCTGTTATTTGCTGTAAACATTGTAACAGAATTTTATTTAGTGTCACTGGGGAACATCAATTCCATTTGCTTTTCACAAGTCAAAATTAGGAAGATAAATGGATCTATAAGTATATAAATAAAGTAGGATCCTAATTGACTAAGGGATGCTCTATTTAGTTTGTTTTAATGAGTAGCTTTAGTGAGATCATTCTCTGTGAAAATAGATTGAGGAAATAGGCTATTCATTTTTATTGTTTGAACCAGTAAGATTTATTCCTTTCTTTTCTGTTGAGTATGTTAACATTACATCTTCATCTGAACTTGTTATAGTATTTTAGAATTGCAAGGAACTCTACAAATCCTATCTTCTCTCTCTCTTTTAAATCGGAATCTCACTCTGTTGCCCAGGCTGGAGTGCAGTAGCATGGTCATGGCTCACTGCAGCTTCGACCTCCTGGGCTCAGGCGATCCTTCTGCCTCAGCCTATACCTGGCTAATTTTTTGATTTTTTTTTTTTTTTTGTAAAGACGAGGCCCAGGGTCCTGTCTTCAAAATCCTCCTGTGGTAGAAGGATTCCCTTTTTCATGCCAGGTTCTCTTCCGTGTGTGTGTATGTGTGTGTGTGTGTGTGTGTGTGTGTATGTGTGTGTGTAAATAAAAGCCAATGGGAGGGGGGTGTGTGTGTGTGTGTAAATAAAAGCCAATGGGAGGTGGGGCTCAGCCTCCCTGTGCTGAAGCTAGGGGCCGTGTCTTTTCCTCACCACCTTTGGACTTCAGATTGGGTGTGTGGTCTGAGCACAGCCAATCCGATCAATTCTGGCATTTTCTCAGGAGCGCTTCCGAGGTCCTGTCTGTGAAGACTATTGGGGATAGCTGGGCTGTTGATAGGCCAGTGTCCTGCTGGCAGTGTTTAGGGTGCAGAGCCCAGGTGCACTGAGGGGACTGTCCATAGTGATGAAGCAGTGGTGGCAGCAGCCCTAGCAGGCTGTTGTGGGGCGGGGCTTTGCTGTGCTCTGCCCTGCTCTGTTCCAGCCTGATCCTGGGTTTCCAGTCCTCCTGCAGACAGTGAGCTACACGGAACCTTGCCAGAAGCAAACGTCTTTTCTGCCCAAACCAACCCGAGTCTTTGTTTTGTTTTTAACTGGGAACCTAAATGTTGTAGTCTTATTTGACTATTTCCAAGTTGTGGTGTGGGGTTTTATTCATCCCTGCCTAAGCTGTAGGGTTTGCACATCCTAGTGAAGGAACACACTCCCTAGGGTGGATAATTACTATTTATATAGCACTTAGGCATTACTTCTTCTCATCCTTAACTAATTAATTTTCAGAGTACTGTTTTAGGAAAGACTTAACTTTTTTACCCTTTCAAAACAGGTACTGGTAAGAGAAGGAGGGCGGACAGGGAACATGCCAGGATATTGGCATTTAGGACATGAGAAATTATAAAAGGTATAGTTGTGTCTGATTGACTGGTAGAAAGATTACAATCTAATCAGGCCCACTGAAGTTTTTGCAGTGCTCCTTGGAATTTGTCTAATTGCAAATATAAGGAAATATGGAGTGTTGGGTTGGCAGTCATTCAATATGTTGGGGAAAATGAGGTTGTTTCTCTTTTTATCTAGCATATATTTCTCATTTCAAAAAACCAGATAGTGCTTATTAGTTTTATTGTGCAAGCAGGGATATCCATAAACTATTTAAATTCTTAAAGCTACACGTATTTTGGACACAGTTATAAAAAAATCCCCTGTGGACCTTTTGTATGGAAACCATGTGTCTGTGGTATCTGCAGATCCATAATAATGAAACCATCATTTCCCCCTGAATATTTACTCCTTGTGACTATTATTTTCAGACTTTGAAAGATCCTTGGTTTCCTTTTTATTTTTGTTTTTATTTTTAATTTTAGATTCAGGAGGTACTTGTGCAGGCTTGTTACATGGATATGTTGCATGATGGTGAGGTTTGGGCTTCTGTTGAGCCCGTCATCCAAATAGTGAGCATATTATCTAAGAAGTAGTTTTTCCACTCTTGGCCTCTGCCTTTCTCCCCACTTGAGGAGTCTCCAGTGACTGTTGTTCCTATCTTTATGTCCTTGTGTACCCAATGCTTAGCTCCCAGGGTTTACTTTATTTTATTTCATTTTATTTTTGAGTTGGAGTCTCACTCTATCGCCCAGACTGGAGTGCAGTGGCTGCTCCCGGCCACTGCAGCCTCGACCTGCTGGGCTCCAGCAATCCTTCCGCCTCAGCCTTCCGAGTAGCCGGAATTACAGGCACGCCCTGCCATGCCCGGCTGATTTTTTATTTATTGTAGAGATGAGGTCTCGCCAAGTTGCCCAGGCGGGTCTCGAACCCATGGGCTCAGGCAATCCACTCACCTCAGCCTCCCAAGGCACGGGATTATAGGCTGAGCCACCAAGCCCGGCTCCAGGGTTTACTTTAAAGCTCATAGGGATTCGGGTCTGTAAAGTATGGTAGCCAAAGCTATAGTCATGAAGAGCCCATGTAATAATTTGAATGGTGAATCTTCCTAAAGATGAACATTTAGAAGATCAAAGACATTTGATTAATGTGGTCTTAAACTATTTTGCTGGAAAATCTCAGGGGATTGTTCTTCCTTATTAGTCCAGTTTTGTGAATACATTGAACAAGTAAGGTATAGTGACCTCTCTTTAGAAATGACCACTAATACAAAGCTATTGGTATACAATAATTTTTTAACAAGGACTAAAACATGGATACTTTGTGTTTTATTACTGAGTCCCCCACCCTCCAGGAATTTTCTGATCATTACCAAAAATTCACGGTGTACTATGAATTTCTATGCAATTCAAAGTGAAGATAATACTACAATTATTTTGTTGCTGGGTACCTATTGCATCTAAATTCAAATGTCTTATTTTTAGGAATCCCTTTAGACAATGTATTTTGTGGGACACTTGAGCAGTCATAGAATATTTGTGAGAGATGGATTTTTAAAAGAATGTGTGACTGTGATATGACTTTGCTTAGCATCTTACAGCTGTTATAAAAGTAGATCCCAGTAGGATAAGTCACTCTGGAAGGCATTGCTGAATATTAGCTCCTCCTCTTCGAACTATTAAGTAAATACATTTTATATTGTAGCTTAAAGATTTGAAATATTTTTTTTCCTAGAGTTGACACTTTGGAAGGCAATATACTTATTTCTTTGATGTTGCAATAACTCAGCACATTATTTGGTCTTATTTTCTTTGGAATTGTATTTATATGCTCTTTTACATTTTTTGAAACATATCCTCAGTGGTGGTGAACCTTTATTTTATTGTGGGTGATTTTTGAGTCAGGCCACAACATTTTAAAGTTTGCTCTGTAAGTTGGGTGATAGCAAGCTGGAAACAGCTTTCCTTTAGTCAGACATGAGGTATGTCTGTAAAGAAACCTTTTGTCTTACGTGATGTGAAAACTAGCTTAGAAGGATACTTCAGAATAGGAATTCCAGATGATATCCTCAAGGTTTCTTAAAGTAACATCTGTGGTTTCCTGGGGTGACTATTTGAATGATGATAATTTATTTAGATATTCAAGTTCTGTTTTTAAAATAAAGTTTAAAGTCTACTTGTAAAGTTTATGGTCTTCTTTTAAAATTTTCCTCAGTGTCAAAGTATCCTGATTAGTCAGAATTGGACTTGGGAGCAGTTTTTCTGAATTAAGGAATCTCAGTTTTTGAGTGGAAACATAAAGTGATTTTAACCTAGGTCAGTGGCTGTCCTGAAGTGGTGTACAGTTTTGTGTGGGTATGCAGAAGTGAAAAGGTACAATGTGTTCACCACTTTCTCCAAGGGGCCTGCAGTCCCAAACAACTGAGAACCAAGAAAATCTTCCTTCTCTGGTAATTTCAGGAACTATAGGA
Source organism: Tarsius wallacei (assembly GCA_963574415.1). Taxonomy (NCBI): domain Eukaryota; kingdom Metazoa; phylum Chordata; class Mammalia; order Primates; family Tarsiidae; genus Tarsius; species Tarsius wallacei. Next base: position 22,235 of record CAUYQG010090916.1, on the reverse strand, counting down.
ATGTGGATATGAATTTCTGTGCCTCTGTTTGTTCATAAATCTAGAACGATCCTAAGGAGTTTGACATGAGTGTCTCCCATGGTCATAATTACTCAGAAAGTTCCTCAAAGGAGCTACCAGTTTTTTTTTTTTTTTTTGGTGTCTTAGATTCAGAACTTTCACTGGCCTCTTGCCAAACTTCTTGAGTCACCTCCTAGCTTCCAGGAATATTTGAATAGGCCCTCAATACCAAGTCCTAATTCTGAGCTTTTAGAAAAAGTAAGTGTTGGGAGAAGCCTGTGTTTGTTCTCCTTGTGGCACCCAGTGGGTGACTTTGTATCCCTTATCCCCTCTCCCTCTCTCCCTCCTTTTGCAGTGCCCAGTGTCTGTTGTCCCCATCCTTGTGCCCATATGAGTCTAGTGTTTAGTACCTGATTATGAGAGTATATGTGGTATTCAGTTTTTTGTTTTTGTGATAATTCACTTAGAATGATGGTTTCCATCTGCATCCATGTTGGTGCAAGGGACGTGATTTCCTTTTTTTTTTTTTTTTAATAGCATGGTAGTCCATAGTGTAAGTATACCATATTTATCTTATCCAGTTCACCTTCGATGGGCATCTGGACTGATTCCATGTTTTTGCTATTGTGAATAGTGCTGCAGTAAACATTACAAGTACAGGTATCCTTTTGGTAGAACAATTTATGCTCCCTTGAGTATATTGCCAGAAGTGGGATGGGTTGGATGGTAACTCTATTTTTAGTTCTTTGAGGAATCTCCAAACTGCTTTACGCAAGGGTTGAACTAGTTTACATTCCCACCAACAGTGTAGAAGCATTCTCTTTTCTTTGCAGCCTCACCAACATTTGTTGTTTTTTGACTTTTTAATAACAGTCATCCTGACCAGTGTCAAATGTTATTACATTGTAGTTTTGGTTTGCATTACTCTGATGATTAGTGATGCTGAGCATTTTTTCATATGTTTGCTGACTGATTGTATGTCTTCCCTTGAGAAGTGTCTGTTCATGTCCTTTGCCCACTTTTTTTTTCTTTAGTCAGACAACAAGTTTTAATAAAAGCAAACTGTTTACTCGAAAGTGATCATGGAACACAGAGTGATCATGGTCACTCTGAAATCTGATTTTTTTATGACTCCTGTTTAACATAATACAAGAAGTCCTAGCCAGAGCAATCAGACAAGAGAAAGAAATCAGAGGCACCAAAGAGGAAAAGGAAAAGAAGTTAAATATCTCTCTTCACTGATATGATTCTTTTTTTTTTTTTTTTTGAGTTGGAGTCTCACTCTGTCGCCCAGACTGGAGTGCAGTGGCCGCTCCGGCCACCGCAGCCTCAACCTGCTGGGCTCTGGCAATCCTTCTGCCTCAGCCTTCCAAGTAGCTGGAACTACAGGTGTGCGCTACCACACCTGGCTAATTTTTTTATTTATTGTAGAGATGAGGTCTCGCCAAGTTGCCCAGGTGGGTCTCGAACCCGTGGGCTTAGGCAATCCACTCACCTCAGCCTCCCAAAGCACGGGATTACAGGCTGAGCCACTGAGCCTGGCTCACTGATATGATTCTAAACCTAGAAAATCCTATAGATTCTCCCAAAAAACTCCTAGCACTGATAAATAACTTCAGTAAAGTCTCAGGATATAAAATCAATGTGTAAAAATCAGTTGCATTTCTACACACCAACAACAAGTAGCCAATGTATATGATGACAGACAGGGGCCCAGTTTTATTCTTTTTCATGTGGTTAGTCTGTTTTCCCAGCGCCATTTGCTGAATAGGGTTTTCTTTCCCCAATGTTTGTTTTTGTTTTGTCAGCTTTGTCAAAGATAAGTTGGTTGTAGATCTGTGGTTTTATTTATGAGTTCTCTAACCTGTTTCATTGTTCTAAATGCAGAGTGAGGGGGATGAGAAACACCCGGCTAGCTAATAGATTAAGTTCAAACTTTTCATTTTTAGGAAGGGTAAACTGTAACTGCAGTAAACAGCAATACAGAATGATTCTGTCACATAGACAGGTTTCCATTTTGTCAGTCAGCTGTTTCTAGCTGTCTCAGTGGGATAGAACTTGAGCCTTCTTTGGAAGCAGCTTTAGATCTTTAATGCACTTAGCAGTTGTCTTCTTTTCCTGCTGCGCAGAGATGCTCTGCACCACATGCTTCTCCACCCAGTTTACCATGTTCTCTTGTTCTTTTTGATGCATCATATCCTGCTCAGAGATGTGATAGTCCAGGCTCTTCTTCACCTCCTTACATATGCAATGCAGTCATTTCAGGTAAATAACCTCAAAAAAGCCATAGCAGTGTTATTCCTTAGGACATGGAAAAGGTAATGGCACTTCTGAACCAGTGCCTGCTGTGCCTTTTCCAAATCACTCGCATCCTGGATTTGTTTGATAGAAACATGCTTCACCTCTTCTAGTTGGGCAGTTTTTTGCTCATTGAGTTTATCAACAAATTCTCAAATATAGAGGTACTATATTTTTTAATTACATAGACAAGCAACCCTATTTTTGTTGTGTTAGAGAAGATCTCTGGGGTAATCACATATATTTCTTTGGATAGAGCATACAAGATAAGCCCGGTTCCAAGCACATAGGGTCCCTGGACCCAGGAGGGCAGTGTTCTTCAGAGAGGGTGTTCTTTCTAATCACCTGAATAGCCTAGACCAGGACCTGCACATCTTACCCACTGTGGCGGCGATGGCAAGTACCACCATGGTCAGCAAAGGTACAGACGGCAGTCTCAGCATCCCTGTAACTCTGACCAGAGAATCTGTCAGGGGCTGCCAACTTTTTAATGGAGTTATTTATTTTTCTGTTGATTTGTTTGAGTTCCTTATAGATTTTGGATGTTAGGCCTTTTTTAGTTACGTAGTCTGCATATATTTTTTCCCATTCTGTGGGGTTTCTCTTTATTCTCTTTATGGTTGCTTTTACTTGCAGACGCTTCTTAGCTTGATGAGTTCCCATTTGTCAATACTAGTTTTTATTGCATTTGGTTTTGAGGGCTTGGCCATTAATTCATTGTCCAGAAGGGTGTTCCCTGGATTTTCTTCTTTGATTTTTTTTTTATAGTTTGAGGTTTTATGTTTAAGTTCTTGATCCATTTTGAGTTCATTTTTGTATAAGATGACAGATAGGGGCCCAGTTTTATTCTTTTTCATGTGGTTAGCCAGTTTTTCCAGTGCCATTTGCTGAATAGGGTTTTCTTTCCCCAATGTTTGTCTTTGTTTTTTCAGCTTTGTCAAAGATAAGTTGGTTGTAGATCTGTGGTTTTATTTATGAGCTCTCGAACCTGTTTCATTGGTCTATGTGTCTATTTTTATACCATTTCCATGTTGTTTTGTTGTGATGCCACCAGCTTTGTTCTTTTTGCTGAGGATTACTTTAGCTATTCGGACTCTTTTTCCTTTTCTATATGAATTTAAGTATTGCCTTTTCTAGGTCTGTGAAAAATGCTGCTGGTAGTTTGGTAGAGCATGTGTTTAATCTGTAGACTACTTTGGGTAGTATGGACATTTTTTTTTCTGAGGTGGGGTCTCTGTCACTCAGGCTGGAGTGCAGTGGCATGATCACTGCTCACCATAGCTGGGACTACAGGTGCACGCTATGCACCTGGGTCATTTTTAATTTTTTTGTAGAGAAGAGTTCTCACTGTGTTGCCTAGGCTGATCTTGAAGCCCTGGGGTCAAGTGATCTTCCTACTTCAGCCTTCCTAAGTATTGGGATTACAGGTATGAGTCACTGCCCCCAGCTGGTATTTACATCTTGATGGTATTTTATTGTATATTTATTTTTATTTTTTTTGAGTCAGGGTCTTACTCTCTTGCCCAGGCTGGAGTGCAGTAGCATGATCATGGCTTATGGGCTCAAGAGGTCCTTCTGCCTCAGCCTCCCAAGTAGCTGCGACTACAAGTGTGTGCCACCACACCTAACTAATTTTTATTTATTTTTTTCGTAGAGGAAAGGTCTCTCTCTGTTACCCAGACTGGTCTCGAATCCCTGGTCTCAAGTAGTCCTTCCACTTCAGCCTTCCAAAGTGCTGGGATTACAGGTGTGAGCTCCTGTGCCCAACCTAGATGCTGTTGATTCTTCCAACCCATGAGTATGGGATGTTCTCCCATTTGTTTGTGTTGTCCTTGATTTATTTGAGCAGTGTTTTTAGTTCTCATTGTAAAAATCTTTCACGTCCTTGGGTAGGTAGAATACCAAGGTATTTTTGGGGATTTTTTTTTGGTGGCTATTGTGAGTGAAATAGTGTTCTTGATTTGGTTCTTAGCCTACTTGTTGTTGGTGTGTAGAAATGCAACTGATTTTTACACATTGATTTTATATCCTGAGACTTTACTGAAGTTATTTAACAGTGCTAGGAGTTTTTTGGGAGAATCTATAGAATTTTCTAGGTTTAGAATCATATCAGTGAAGAGAGATATTTAACTTCTTCTTTTCTTCTTTGAAGAGAGATATTTAACTTCTTCTTTTCTTCTTTGGTACCTCTGATTTCTTTCTCTTGTCTGATTGCTCTGGCTAGGACTTCTTGTACTATGTTAAATAGGAGTCATAAAAAAAATCAGATTTCAGAGTGACCATCTATTCAAACTGAGTTCCAAGTAAATGTGCACCATCGGTCTAGAGCCTTTGTGAACCCCTTTGGCACACTGCTGAGCAACCCTGATGGTATGACGATGCCCCTGTTTGAAAAGCACAACTGGAAGCCACACTTCTAGGGAAGTATGCATTGAAAAAAAATAACTCTATTTGACAGTGTAGTATAAAGTGTAAAAACTTTGTGAGAAGCAAAATGGCAATCCATTTGGAAAGTATATTGTATATGGCTGCCTAATTAAGAAGCCATCCTATCTCAGTGAGAAGTATTTCCTTTAAAGTAGCCTAGTGTATTCAGTTCTTTACTGAGATTCAAATCAACTGTTTCTTTGACTTTAGGACTGAGTGCCAGCAGTAATTCTGGGAAAAGTTATACAGAACATTTTTTTTACATCTTATAAGGGAAGATTAAAATACTTGCTGCCTACTCCCCTCATCAGGTGTTGTAAGGATTAATGAGATCATGCTAGTAATGTGCTTTAAACTCACAGGAAGAAATGGGCACGGAAACCCCAAGTGTTATATTACCAGGAGTTTAACTCAGGCATGGCTTTACTCTGCTATTAAGCTTTCATTTATTTTGTTCACGTGTTGCTTGAAACATTAAAGTAAAGTGCTGTATTAAGCTTCAGGCCCATCTAATGGGTGTGATAATATCCATGTGTCAAATTGAAGAGTAGGCCTGTTGGCGTCACTTGTTTTAACCTGCCATACATCTCAAGAATCCTGCAAGCTTGACTACTGTGTGTTGGATTGGACACTTTTTCTGTAAACCACTTACTGCATTTTGCAGCTTCAGGTCTATTTGTGGGGACTCAGCTTTGTCAATAACTCTAGGCTGTAATATTTTAGAGCATTGTTTAAACCTCATGCCCTACTCGAGTAGTAAATTGTCATCTTGGCAACCTGCCGTGCATGTGAGCATGTGTTCACTCTCACCAGGGTGTGTGAGGCATGCTGTCACCCCCACCGAGGGGGGTGATGGGACGAGATACAAGACCTTGCAAGCAGAGCCTGCTTTTGGTCTTTTTGTGAACGACCCAATAGGGATTGTGGTTCCTGAAGGGCACAGCCTGCTCACCATGGGTAGATCTTCCCCGATTTTGGCTGGAGAAACTTCCTTTGGGCTTTGACATGATGTGCCCATACATCTTTAGGTGGCCAAAACCTGACTTGTATAGCTGACTTTAAAAGTCAGATGCCAGAGTGTTCAGTGTTCTGAATGACCAATGAATGAGGCCACTGTGTAGAAAACAGCAAAGTTTAAAATAATGTTGATATTCAGGATGGCAGAATTGGGGGAGGTGGAAACGAGATGGGAGAAATATAATTTTAAACTTTAAAAATTCCACTGAAGTATAAGGCTTAATTGTTAGCATATTCTAAGCAATGAGTTAGGCGCATTTAAAAATAGCTTTTTAACATGAATGAACTTTTTATGAGCTGAGCTTCAATGGAGAATAAGTTGGTCATGCAAATTGTGTTTTAGTAGTCTGTTTTAAACATTTTAGGGCTGAGATTTAAAAAACCCAACAACATTTTAGGGCTGTAAAAGCAAAAAATCTGACCTAAAAGCAACACGGATAATTGTAGTTCCTGATATATAGCCCTGTGAAGACATCTGTGTCACCTTGTTTATAATGTTATGCTTTCTTTGAGTTTCAAATATGTAAAAGGAGTGGCTTGGATGTAAAAATGGAGGCCACTGGCTCTGAATGAGTTGACGGAAGTTGTAGACACAGGAGTCTTTTGTGCCTTTCTGGGAAAAAGCAGCCCTTTCAGAGCCACTCAGGACTGACCCTTCAGCAGCTCTGGAGATCAAGAAAAGCCTTACCATTAAGTCAATAGTAGCTGGTTGCTTGTTAGGCTGTACTTTGAAGAGGTAATCACTGCCTGTCTTATGAATTGATTCTGAGGCAACCCAATCTTTGTAGTTAAAAAAAAAGTGCTTCAGGTTTAAGGAGTAAAGCATTAGTTTTGTGAACAAAAGTTATTAATTCAAATTAGAGAATAGTATTTCTTATAACTTTTATTTTAATTGAGCTACTTTGCCTGTTTTACAGGCAGATAGAAGTAGAAACCATGCATACATGTGCTGTCTTCTTATTAAAGTATTATTTCTTCTCCCTCTTCATGAATAAATCCTACCTACTGGAGCAAACTTACCTAAATCCCATACCATTATTCACAAGAGATAGCAAGTAAATAGGACAAGTATGGAATAGGTAGACTGAACAACCCATCTGATGGAGCCAGCTTTATATCTCTTACTCTTTCCAGTGACATATTTGCTTCATGTTTTAATAATGTGGCCTCTGCATTTTAACTATAAGCAAAAATCTTAAAATATTGCAATTACATTAAATTTGGAATACTATTAATAAATGATTTATATCTGAAATATTGGTATAGACTGTTCATTCCATTTTTAAAGGACATTTTTAGTTTAGAAACAAATTAAGGAGGACAAGTGTGTAGCTTGTGGTAAATGGAAATATATATGGTGTCTAAGTAAAACTCCTTCAAGGATCATGGCATGACTTGGTTCCAATAGTTGCCTGATGTGACCTTTAACCTTTCTGTGTCTCCTTATATGTGAGATAGGAGTAACAAGGGAACCTAGATCTTCAGATAGTTGTAAAGATTAATGTGATAAGATAAAGTTCTTAGCACAGTGCCTACCTCTACATAATCATACATAACCTTTTTTTCTTTTCCTTTTTTTAAGAAAAAAATTAAATCAACAAGAACTCTCCAGCAGAGTTAATTCTTCAGCTGTTGAAGGAGGTATTTGAATTTCTGGGCAGGATGCTGTGGAGGGGATTCGAGCATTAGCTTAATAGTCAACTGGAATAACTCCAAGTCCCTTCTCAACCTAAAACTGATCTTTTTATCCTGTAAAAAAAGACTTCTCACTGGAGATGCATTAGCAATACAGTTTGCCATTTTTTTCTAAACAGAAATACTTTTGCTGCGTGCTTGTATTGTCATATATTCCCAACTTAGTAAACCAAAGATTTCTAAGTTTTTTTTTTTCCTAGACCGTCTTTACTTGAAGATTTTTTGGGAGAAAAAAGTAGGCAGCAAAACGTTTTTATGTTAAAACAAATGCAGATAATACCGAATAGTATATAAAATTTACCATTACTTTTGGAGACAGAGAGACATCAAAGACATTGTCAGCTAAGCTACTCACAAGCTTCAAGTTGTATTCCCAAACCCTGGGGGAGGGAGGAGACCCCTGCATGCTCACTTGACCTAATATCATGGGTGCTGCTGCTTGGAAGCAGCTCACTCATTTGGCAACGTCCAGTGGGTTATTTAAATAAGCGAGACCATAGGCTTTCACATCTTAGAGCATTTTACCAGCTTTGGAAAAGGCCTAAGTTTAGGAGCTTTATACTTGAGTTGAAAAGTGATTTTTGCCCTCCGACGAATGTTAGCATGCCTGGCTGAGGGTATGACATGCGAGGCAGTCGACAGCTAAGACCCCGTGGACTAAGCCCACATTACCAGACAGGGCGAACTGATATACCTCAAAGGCTGTTGTCAGAAATGAGAAACAAACTACTCACCTTGTGCAACAGTAACAAAAAGGAAACACAACAAAAAGCCTAAGAACAAAAGGTTATGTACAAGGAGAACCATAGAGTGATGCCACTTAGGGACTGGCAACGGGCACTCCTGCAGCTGCACTCGCTTTTCATATTTTATGTGAAAACTGTAACTTCTTTTGGGGAAAAAGCTCTACTCCTCCACTTCTTTCGCAACTCTTGCTTGTTTTCTGTCATTGTCCCTTTTCTTGGCTGGTAGTGACACTTTATTTTTTGCAATAATAGCCTGAAGGTGTGGATGCCTCACAGAGAGATTTTCTAGGGTCATTTAGCAACCACTGTCCTTTTCCTAGGTTAATCAAGTAAGCTTAGAAACATGTACTAGGAGCCAGGCTCGGTGGCTCAGCCTGTAATCCTGCGCCTTGGGAGGCTGAGGTGAGTGGATTGCCTGAGCCCGCGGGTTCGAGACCCGCCTGGGCAGGCGAAACCTCATCTCTACAATAAATCAAAAAAAATTAGCCGGGCGTGGTAGTTCCGGCTACTCGGAAGGCTGAGGCGGAAGGATCGCCGGAGCCCAGCAGGTCGAGGCTGCGGTGACCGGAAGCGGCCACGCACTCCAGTCTGGGCTACAGAGTGAGACGCCAACTCAAAATAAATAAATAAATAAAATAAAATAAAATAAAATGTGACTTAAGATTTATTTAGGTTATCAATGCACTTTTGAGTTTTCATTCATAGCCCATGATAGTCAAATTATGGAACAGAAACTTTTGGTGAAAATGCTATGATTTTAGCTTTATCATGATAATTATTTACATCTGATAAAATGCGAATGAAGAATGCAATATCATATATTTCTCTTAATGAGAATAATTAACACAAATGTAATTGTAGATGAGTGTCACCAGAAATAGGCTCTGGCCTCACACATATTTAAACAGGCCACACGTGCAAAGACTTGAACCCCAACTTATATGAGTCTTAGAGGAACTCTTTGCGTTCTTCCCAGCACTTGACAATACTGTGAGGATCGGCTAGGAGATCTCTCACTCACTTGCCTCCCTGTCTTCCCTAGGGGGCTGTTATGAGATGTTTTCTCATTGCCTCCCGGATTCCAATGGCTTTCTGCCAGCCTTCCTTGGAATAGAGCTGCAGGATAAATAACCACAGAGCTGCTGTCTAGAATTGGCTCTTCAGCAATGGGGTATATTCTACATCTCTTGTGGCAGTCCCCTGACACACTTTTGTTTGTGTGTCATTCTTTCTGGACTGTGGGATAAGGTCTAGGATCTGGCACCATTGTCTGTTATTTCTTTCACTCAGTAATAAACCGTCTGAATGTAAAAGTGGCTTGGTCTATCTTTACTGGCCAAATCAGGCAGGACGTGGTATTGACCTTATCTTCTGTTGTTTGTATGACAGGAATAAACCTTGTCAGACAGGGAGAGACACTCACATACCTCTAAGAGGCTCCTTGGGAAACAGCACTGCATTTTCTGAGTATCTGTTATTCGATGATATTCTCAAAAAATAAAATTTTAAATATATTTTTATATTGGCAGGGGAGAAATTTATTAAAATTCTTGAATTTAGCAAAGATTTGCATAGTTACTTTGTTTTCTTTTCTTTCTTTCTTTCTCTTTTTTTTTAAACCAGAAATTATCTTTAAAATGAAATGATATTATTTACTCTGGGGAGTCCTCATATTAAGAGATTGCTAAATGGAGCCAAAATACTGCATGCACTCGTGCAGGGAACCTCTTTTGATAAGGACATCGTGAGCCAAGATATCTGTGTGTATGTTAACTACCAGACATCACACCAAAGTCTATTTTCTCAAAATAATTACTCTGCCTTGACATTTCTTCTTATATAGCTGTCTAGCTATTTTACCTGACATTAATATTCCATAAATAGACTTGAATTATAATGCACATAGAATTTAGCTTTAGCTCATTAAAACTCTTCAAAATTCTCTAAGTGGGCCATTCTTGGAAATAACCCTGTATTATAATGTGAGACCCACTCCTACTAATGCCTTTGTGAATACACATTGATGTGAGCCCCTACTATGTACTAAAACCTAGACTATGTTGTCAATTCTTTTGTTTCATGTAATCATTGCAACAATCCAGAGAAGTAGAAATCATATATATTTTCTATACAAGAAAACTGAGGCTTAGAGATATTTAGCGTCCTAGACAAAGTCCTAAGCTAACCAAAGGTCCAGATGGGAGTGCCATTGCTGTTGCCCAGTCTCTCTTCTTTCTACTCACTTTCACCCCTATTCATACTTCTGTGCTCAATGGTGGCTCTTATTTTATTGAGAAAAAAGTTGACTTTATTTTGAATTGGCTGCTTAGAAACGATGCCGAAGGGAGTCTAATAATTAAAAACCTCAATTATTAAAATATATTTGGTTTTCCAAAAATGTAAAAATTGGAAGATCTGGATTATATATTGGATCAATCACATAATCAGCAAAGTCTGGTATCTGTCACAAATGTGACAATGTTTAGTAACATTACTGATATTACTAGTATTCTTACTGTATATAAACCTTAGATGGTTGATTAAATTACTCTAATAATCTCTTAGGTGTAATATGTTTCTGTCAGGGACTTTGGTAATGATATCTACACAGTAATGTTTGTGGAATACACCATGGTTCAAAAGAATACTAGAGAATCTATGTTTTCAAAACAATGGCAATGAGTTAATTTGAAAAGTTACATATCCCAATTCTTTATCTTAAATACTTATTTATTTTCTGCAATGGTCCCTACAATGGACCAGGCAGGTAATAAGAGTTTAGAATTCAAAATTGAGTGAATCAGATAATACTTTTCCAATAACATATGAAATCTGAGAATTTCCTCAGAAACGAATGCTGTCATTGCTTGAAATACTTCTAGGATTCTGTTTTTGATATTTCCTTCCAATTCATGGGGGCATACACTTATTTGGATACCTGTCATCATGTCTGAACTCTGTCCTTTAAAGTTAAATTTTATTTTCTCCTATAAATTGTCCTTCACAAGTATTTGGAGACTCTGGCAGAGGTCAGCTACCTGCAGCAAACTATTGATGGAAAAATATAACATCCTCCTTCTGAACCAATCATAAAGGTCATCATTTTTGATCCTGCATCTCCAGGAAGGATGCCTGTTGAGTTTTGATGTAGGAAGGTAATATCCACTTAGTGGATGGATCATTTGAGTTGAGCCGGGCAATAAATAGGGCTACAGATTTCACAACCTGCCTGTCTGTGATTTGTGTCTGAGATTTGAATTTAGGAAGTGGTCAAAAGTCATTAGGAGTAAGACTGTGGATAGAGTGAGCAATCTATTCTAAGAATATTAACCTATATATAAAAAGGGCTCAGGAAAATTGTGGTGAAATGATGAATTGACTTGTTGAGTAATATAATGGTAAATTTATTTTTTCAAACATGTAATCTCATCATGGATTAAGAATAATTTTTTTAGCAAAAACGTTTTGTAAGTTATTCACTCGTTTATTATATTAAGATCCTTTTTTGGAGAAGATTTAGATAAAGAAAATTTCAAAAAGTGGTTAAAACAATGACAATTTATTGTAATGAGTAGACACAATATTTGTCATGTGCTTATTATACACCAGTGACATAAATTTTTTACTTAATTCTCTCAGTAACACTGCAGTTATATAGTATTATAATTATTTGATAATATATTGAAGTTTAGTAAAGTGAAATGGCTTGTTGAAGGTGGTGTACTTAGTCAATGCCAGTCCTAGTATTGGAATTCAAGCCTGTCTGATTCCAAATTATGAATTTTCTTTTCTTTTCTTTTCTTTCTTTTTTTCTTTTTTTCTTTCTTTCTTTCTTTCACAACGATTGCTGTTTAAGATGTAAAGAAAGATCATTTACATGTATAAATATTCTGGAGCATTCACTTTTTGAAAGTTCATTACTGTGTGCATACACCATGTATACAGATTACTTGAGAACTCAGATATAGAAGATTTTAGCTTCGCATTTGTAACCTGCATGCCTTTGTAAGTTTTCTGTTATTTCTAATTGAGATACATGTGAAATGTTAGGAATTAGAACATATATTCATTATACAAATACCTTAAGTAAAGAGTAGTTTCACTTATGAAATAATGTTAGGAATAATGTTAACTGCTTTGAAGACCATATGGCCTCTTTTAAAAATGCAACCCTCCCTCCAGCCTGCAGGTTGTCATCTATTCTCTAACACAAACAGCCTGATTCCCACATGCCATATTCAGTGCCTGCCCTGTACAGACTCATTTACAGTGACTCCATTTAAGTCACAGTTTTTAAATTGTTCCCAAGAGACCTGGCTCAAATACAGCAAAGCTGTCTGCATTAACCACCACACACAGCCGGCTGAGTGACAGGCATGTTTAATCTGTTCATTTCAAAGCTCTGTGGTGCTTTGTCTCTTAATGATGGCACTGTCTATAAAAACTAGGCTGTAAGTTCTTTCACTAGGCCAGGGTTGGGACAACATCTAAGGCAGGGCAGAGCAACACAGTGCTAATACTGTACTTAGATGCAGAGCTCACCTCTTCAGAAGGATAATCATTTTGGCCAAGGAAATGGTCCCAGATAATGAGACCAGGGTTCAAACTACTTTGTTTGGAATTTAAAGCTTTTCACAATCTATTCAACTTCACACTATGCCACTCCCACCAAACCCCTTTTGCCCCATGTGATTTTACCATTATTTTTCTCCCCTCACACTTTCTCATTCTTGCCTCTATACTTCCTGCTGCTTCTATCTATATTCTTGCAGTCAGTGTAAGTTTGGTTAGATGACCTTGAGGATTACTTCAACATTATCATGTCATGGAGTTCCCTGCTTACCATTCCCACAGATTTATTTTCACTATGTCAGTTTCAGAATGTTAACCCAACAGGCCATGGGAAGGCTAAGGGAGAAGGCACGTAAAAACTGGCAAATTCAACTCAGTTATCTCTTTCCTCTATATTTGAGAACTTTTTGCACTCTTGGTGTATTTAACGCCATAATGCTCTCTACTTTTGAAAAGACTATTGATTTTTTACTCATGCTTGTACTGAAACAAGACTGAATCTCTTTGAGTAGCAGAGATTGCCTAACCTGACTTTCATATTCTCACACTTCCCCTCATACTCCTGGGAATTGGGCAAATTTTAGGCCAATATTATAAAGCATTGCTTTTTTTTCTGTCCCCATAATCTTTCCATATCTGCATGTCCCTTCCCCAGAACATGCAATACATTTTAATATTTTGTATTATTAAAGGAAATATTATAACTGGAGGAAAATTTAAGGACAAAAAATAAAGAAATTAACAACAACAAAACCATGAAATGTGTGGATTTGGCGAGACCTCATCTCTACAATAAATCAAAAAATTAGCCGGGTGTGGTAGCGCACACTTGTAATTCCAGCTACTTGGAAGGCTGAGGTGGAAGGTTTGTTTGAGCCCAGGAGGTCGAGGCTGCAATGAGCTGTGATTGTGCCACTGCACTCCAGCCTGAGTGACGGAATGAGACCCCTGACTCACCAAAAAAAAAAAAAAAGTCTAAGACGCAGCACAGTGGCTCACACCTGTAGGCAGAAAGATAGCTTGAGACCAGGAGTTCAAGACCAACCTAGGGAACAGAGCACGACCCTGTCTCTACAAAAAACAAAAAATAAAAATAATCTGTAGCACTCAGACATGCCCCAAGTGGAATAGGGGACAACTAGGAAGATAAAAGTTCCCCACCTCCAGACCAGGCAGTCCTGCCCCACTACACACACTCGGCCAACCCTGGTCCCTGAGCGTTCATGGAAAGGAGAGGCAAGATACTGTGTGGACACTCACTTAATTTTGTCTAAAATGTTTTAATTGGATGGAATGGGTTAAGAGAAGAGAGATGTACATAGCGAGGTCTCTTTTCTTTTTTTTGGTAAAGACTGCTTTATTGGTGGCAGCTAGTGCAAGTCAGTAAATATTGATCCCCAAAGAAGAGCTGCTTGTCAGGTTACTGGTCCACAGAAAGCTGAACGAAACCCATCCAAGCCACTGCTGGTGACTAGAGTCAGTCCTGCCTCTTGGAAACGAAGCCACAGCCAGCTGATAGATGGCATACGCTGTTCCCCAACTGTAAGAATCATGGTGGCTCTATACAGGGCATCGGTCACCCCACCCTTTAGATACACTGGAAGTCCATTATCCTCCTGAAACAGCTTTTGTTTCTCTGGAACTGTATTTTCAAAATGCCTGCGTGAAGCAGTACTGATGGTCCTCTGGGCAACCCGACAAAGAGCCGGCAGACCCCGCGGCATCCTGACTCGGTGACTGCCCACCAGCCGCACCGACGAGACCTCCCGCGAGGAAATCGCCCCCACCTCTTTCTATGAGAAGAAAGATAAAGTCCTGCTCCTGTTCTTCAAAATGAGCAAAAACAACATTTTCTTGTTGTTAACAAATGGGAGAATAAAAGGTGAGGAAGTGGAAAGTGGAAACTGTAAATGTAAACAAGTCTTTAAACTTTACTTTATTATGGAGATGTGGGGTACAAGTCAGGATAAGGTACATAAGTAATCTACATGCAGGTGAAGTTTGGGCCTCCGACCGGCCATCACTTACCCTGGTTTAGGACCAGGTTACACTCTGTTTCGCCACATGCCCCTCCTCCCCTGGCATGTCCCATGACGGTCGATCCCTCCCTTGTGCTACTGTGGTTAATGTTCGGATTCCACTTATGAGTGAGAACATGTGGTATTTGGCTGTTTCTGTGACAGGTCAAGTATGATGGTCTCCAGTTCCACTCAATGTGCTGGGAAGTCCATGGTTTTTGTTAACAACCTTTAAGGTGAACTTTTGCTATGAAAGGAAGCAGGGGATATAAAAGGAGTTGAAGGTTTTTTTTTTTCTTTTTTGAGTTGGAGTCGCATTCTGTCACCCAGGCTGGAGTGCAGTGGCATGCTCCCAGCCACTACAGCCTCGACCTGCTGGGCTCAGGTGATCCTTCCGCCTCAGCCTTACAAGTAGCTGGAACCACAGGCATGTGCTGCCACGCCTGGCTGATTTTTTGATCTATTGTAGAGACGAGGAGGTGGTTTTGGCAAGTTGCCCAGGCTGGTCTCTAACCTGCGGGCTCAGGCAATCCTCTCACCTCGGCCTCCCAAAGTGCTGGGATTATAGGCGTGAGCCACCATGCCTGGCAAAGATTTTTAAACAGTGGAAAAAACTAGATGTATTATCTATTGCTACATAGCAAATGATTCCGAAACCTAGTGGCGTAAAACAACAAAAATCTGTTTTCTCTCCATTTCTGTGGGTCAGGAACCTTGAGTGTCATTTAGCTGGGCACCTCTGGCTTAACTAAGGTTTCTTATGAGGTTAGGGTGGCAGCTGGGGCTGTGGTCTCATCTGAAAGTTTGACTGGGGAAGGTCTGCTTCTGAGCTCACTGGAGTGAGGCTGCATGATTCTGTTCTTCCAGACTGTTGGACTGAGAACTACATTTCCTCCATGGCTATTGCTGGAGGCCTCTCCAAAGGGCAGCTCACAGCACGGCAGCCATCTTTACTCAGGGCAGCAGGGCTGGAAAGGGTGGTGTACAAGACAGAAGTCATAGTCTTTTTATAACCTAATCTTGGAAATGGCAGCCCATCACCTGAATCCAGCCAACATGAAAACGGAGGGGACTAAATGAGGGTGTGACTACCAGGAGATGGGTCAGCCCACTGGAGGCCATTTTAGAGGCTGCCTACAGTAGAGAATATTTGTTGCGATGAGGGTGATTCCACGCCCGGAGAGAAGAACGAAGACCTAGGAAAGGCAGAGGAAATCCAGGCAGAGGACCTCTGCAGTTAGCAGTCTACCGCCCTCCCTCCCTTCATGTACTTAGAGACAGGATCTCGCTGTGTTGCCCAGGCTAGAGTGCGGTGGCTATTCCCAGGCACAGCCTCATCACCAATCAGCCCAAGAGTTCTGACCTACACTATTTCCAGCTTGGGCCGGTCACCCCTCCTAAGGCAACCTGGTGGTCCCCACTCCTTGGAGACCACCATACTGATGCTGAACTCAATGCGGACACCAATCGGCATAGTGCACAACAGCCCAGAACTCCTGGGCTCAAGCAATCCTCCTACTTCAGTCTCCCAAGTAGCTAGGACTAAAGGTGCATGCCAGCACATCCAGTCCACTGCCTCTTTCACTGCTGTTTCATGACTTGGCTGCCCGTACTTGCTACCTGATTCTGTTGACCCCCTATTATCTGTTGTAGCAAGACCGTCACGTTGCTCTGCTTATAACACCATAAACAGGCCAGGCTCGGTAGCTCAGCCTGTAATCCTGCGCTTTGGGAGGCTGAGGTGAGTGGATTGCCTGAGCCCGCGGGTTTGAGACCAGTCTGGGCACCTTGGCGAGACCGCATCTCTACAATAAATCAAAAATTAGCCAGGCGTGGTGGGCGCACCTATAGTTCCAGGTACTTGGAAGGCTGAGGCGGAAGGATCGCCGGAGCCCAGTGGGTCGAGGCTGCGGTGGCCAGGAGCAGCCACTGCACTCCAGCCTGGACGAGAGTGAGACTCCAACTCAAAAAAACCCCAAACAAACAAAACAAAAAAAACACCATGAACAATCTGATCACATCCCACAGACATAGACATGCACACGTCCCGACAGCGCTCCCCAACTTTCCAGTATCGCCTTCTGCTAAAATACTGGAGAACAAGAAACTTGTTCCTTGTCAGCCTCTAGAGGTATATTCAGGCTGGAGCTTGTTTCTCAAAAATCACCTACCTCCCACTGGAGGGAGGTAGAGCCCTGGGCCTCTGCTCCCTTTCCCACCTCTTACCACTTGCGAGCCCCCAACTCATATGCTATTATTTATTCGTTTTTATTTGGTTTTGAGTCAGGGTCTCACTGTCACCCAGGTTGGAGTGTAGTGGCACTGTCACCGCAGCCTTGACTTCCTGGGCTCGGGTGGTCCTTCTGCCTCAGCCTTCCAAGTAGCAGGGACTACAGATGCATGCCACCATGTCAAGCTAATTTTTTTTTTGTAGCAATGAGGTCTCCCTGTGTTGCCCAGGCTGCTCTCAAACTCCGGGGCTCAGGCAATGCGCTTATTATTTAATGCTGCCAACCATGACAGCCTCAGAACGATTATATGAGTGACGCAGCTGTCCTTTTTTTTTTTTGGAGTTGGAGTCTCACTCTGTCATCCAGGCTGGAGGGCAGTGGCACGCTCCCGGCCACCACAGCCTCGACCCGCTGGGCTCCGGCGATCCTTCCGCCCCAGGTTTCCAAGTAGCTGGAACTACAGGCACGCGCTACCACGCCCGGCTAACTTTTTATTTATTGTAGAGACAAGGTCTTGCCAAGTTGCCTGGGCTGGTGTCGAACTCGCGGGTTCAGGCAATCCACTCGCCTCGGCCTCCCAAAGTGCTGGGATTACAGACTGAGCCACCGAGCCCAGCCCACGGCTGTCCTTTTATTGGTCCCTACTTTAATTCTCCACCCCATGACCAACTTCCCAGACCATCTCAGCCTCACACCATTCCTTTGTTACTGAGGGTATGGGGTTAACAAAAGGAAGTTCAGCATAGCTCAAGATAGGAATGATAAGACAATGCAAAACCAAACATTAAACATCACTTTTTTTTTTTGAGTCGGAGTCTCACTCTGTTGCCCAGGCTGAAGTGAGCAGGTGGCTCAGCCTGTAACCTTCGCACTTTGGGAGGCGGAGGCGACAGGATTGCCTGAGCCTGGGGGTTCGAGACCAGCCTGGGCAACTTGGTGAGGCCTTGTCTCTACAATAAGTCACACACACAAAAAAACTATCAGGGCGTGGTGATGTGCATCTGTAGTTCCAGTTACTTGGAAGGCTGAGGCGGAAGGATCGTTGGGGGCCCAACAGGTTGAGGCTGCAGTGGTTGTGAGCGTGTCATTGCACTCCAGCCTGGGCAACAGAGTAAGCCGCCAACTCAAAAAAAAAAAGAAAAATTTTTAAATGTAAACTGGGCACTGTGGCTCACACCTGTAATCTCAGCACTTTGGGAGGCAGAGCTGAGAGAATTGCCTGAGCCCAGGGACTCAAGACCAGCCCAGGCAACATGGCGAGACCTAATTTCTACAATAAATAAAAAAACTAGCCAGACATGATGGTGCACACCTGTAGTTCCAGCTACTTGTGGAGAGCTGAGGCAGAAGGATCGCCCAAGCCCAGCAGGTTGAGGCTGCGGTAGCCTTGAGAGTGCCACACTGCACTCCAGCCTGGGTGACAGTGAGTGAGACTCTGGTTCAAAAAATTTTATTTTATTATATCATTACTATTATTATTATTTTTGTTGTTGTTGTTGGAGTCCCAGTCTGTCGCCCAGGTTGGAGTACAGTGGCATACTCATAGCCACCCCAGCGTCGACCTGCCGGGCTCTGACGATCCTTCCGCCTCAGCCTTCCAAGTAGCTGGAACTACAGGTGCGCCCTACCAAGCCCAGGTACTTTTTGGTTTATTGTAGAGACGAGGTCCTTCCAAGTTGCCGGGGCTGGTCTCCAACCCACGGGCTCAGGCAATCCACTCGCCTTGGCCTCCCAAAGTGCTGGGATTATAGGCTGAGCCACCGAGCCCGGCCTTTTGAAATTTTAAGCCATGGCTTCTCTCTTCAGTCTCTCTAAAATGACAGAAAACAGTAAAAATAAGTCTGGGTGCAGTGCCTCACGCCTGTAATCTCAGCACTTTGGGAGGCTGAGGCAGGAGATTCGCTTGAGGCCTGGAGTTTGAGACCAACCTTAGCAACATGGCCAGATCCCATCTCTATAAAAAAATTTAAAAATTAGCCGGGCGTGGTGGCGCACGCCTGTCGTCCCAGCTACTTGGGGGCTGAGGCAGAAAGATCTCCCGAGCCCAAGTGGTGGAGGCTGTGGTGAGCTATGATCGTGCCACTGCACTCCGGCCTTGGCGATAGACTGAGACGCCCCAACTCAAATTTTAAAACAGAGCGAGATTAACCTGCATCTCAGAAACCAGGTTCCCCAAAGGCCTAGGTGTCCAAATGCAGCCACTGAGCTCGCCTTGCCTTCGACTGGCCTTTGCCCTTCCCCAGCTCATCGCCCACGTAGACGCCCTTGCTTGGGATGGAGGCCTCCGGGCCCTGGGTCTGAGGTCCGAGCTGGCAGCGCCCGCGGCCCCGGCATCCCACGCCCCCACCCCACAGTCCCCCCGGGCAGAGCCATGCGTCGACGGGACCCGGCAGGTCTCGCCAAGGAACGAGCCCGGCCCGGCCCCGGCAGGACGCTCGGCCGCGGGCGTCCAGCGGCTCCTCCGGGCCACCCCGCCCCGCCCGCCGCCCGGACCCCCGCGCGCCCCCCGCGCGCCCCGGCGCGGGGCCTGGAAATGCGCCGCCATCTTGCCCGCCGGGCGCGCCGAGATGCGGCTGGGGCTCCTGGGCGCCGCGCTGCTGCTCGTGGGGGGCGCCCGCCTCTTCGCGGGCTCGCCCCCCGGGAGGGCCGAGGCCGCGCGCTGGAAGTCCGGGCGGCAGCGGAAGAAGGGGCCGGGCGCCGACGGCAGTACGTCCCGGGCGGCCTCCTCGCCTCCCCACCCCGCGCCGGGCTGGAGTTCGGGCCCCCCGCTTCCGTTCTCCCAACCGCCCTTCGCCCCGACCGGGTAGACCTAGGCGGCTTCTAGACCCGCTCCGGGGACGGTGGCAGCGGTCACCGTGAAAATGACGCGCACTTGAGCAGCGCCTCTGCCGCTCCTCGGAACGTTCTGGGGCTGATCGTTCCCATTTTGCGGATTCGTGAGTCACCGGATGCAGCGATGGAAGGGCCGTTCGGCGACCTGTCACACTACAGTTGGCAAAAGCCAGCCCAAGTTAAATGGCAAGATCCCAGGCTCTTCGATCGCTGTTTTACACAGGGAAGAACGTGATGCCTGGCCAGAGGAGTTATCTCATTTGTATACTTTTGAGAAATAGAGTTTTTTTGGGTTTTTTGGAAAGCAGGATTTATTGAGAGAACAGAGAAGTTTCCAGAGCAGGAGGGGCCTCGAGGGGGCTGCCCCAGAAATAGAGTTTTTAAATGAATGGCCAGAGGAGCTTATCTCATTTTTATACTTTTGGGGAATAGGGTTTTTAAGTTAAGGAATTGTGTTGATTTTATGTCTTCATATTTGCAAGTAGCCAATTCTGGTATATTTGACTGCACCCTCCTTTCAAAACGTGGGCATGCCTCAGGTATCCAGCCTGCCTTACCAGCTTTTTAAATAGGAATTTAAAGGATTATATTAATGTGTTCAGATTAGGAAGTGATACGTTATATAGGTACGCAGTCTAAGTAATATATCACCTTTATTTTTAGATTGTGGAAGAGCCCCGCTTAGGGACATGCTGAAAGGGTCTCGGATCATCGGGGGCAAAGAGGCTCAGGCCGGCTCGTGGCCTTGGGTGGTCAGCCTGCAAATCAAGCATGGCCGTGTTCTTGCTCATATATGTGGGGGAAGCCTCGTGAGAGAAAGGTGGGTGCTCACAGCTGCCCACTGCACCAAAGACTCTAGGTGCGTATTTGGAGCACAGCTCTCTTATGCTCTTGGGGGATGTTTTGACATGGGACACAACCATTGAACATCAGCCGTTTTCAGATAAGCCATATGTGGCAATGACGCCTTTAACATGGTACACTGTGTCTGTTGAAGTGAATCCTTTAAGTCAGAGGTTGGCACACTTTTTCTGTAAAGATAGTTTTTTAGGCTTTGCAGGTCATGTGGTCTCTGTCACAATTAGCATGAAAGTCACCACAGACAATATGTAATTAAATGAGTGTGGCTATCACCCAGTACTATGTACACCAAAATTTGAATTCCATATAATTTGCATCTGTCATGAAGTATTTCTTTTTCAACCATTAAAAAATGTAAAAAGCTTGTTTTGTTTACAGGCTATATAAAAGCATGAGGCCAGGAGACAGGTCAGATTTGGCTTTCACTGTTAGACTCTTTGAAAAAGAGACTCGCTTTTGCTTCATCTGCATTGACTCATAAAATCCATTTTTTTGGTTTTGTTTGTTTTTTTGAGTTGGAGTCCCACTCTGTCGCCCAGGCTGGAGTGCAGTGGCGTGCTCATAGCCACCCCAGTGTTGACCTGCTGGGCTCAGGCGATCCTTTGACCTCAGCCTTCCAAGTAGCTGGAACTACAGGCATGCACTACTGCGCCCGGCTAATTTTTTGATTTATTGTAGAGATGAGATCTCGCCAAGTTGCCCAGGCTGTTCGCGAACCTGTGGGCCCAGGCAGTCCTCTCACCTCGGCCTCCCAAAGTGCTGGGGTTACAGACTTGAGCCACTGCACCCGGTCCAAATGCTTTTAAAGATTTGCCACCATGCCAAATCCAGTGGCCTCTTCTCAGTTCCCAACCTTTTTTTTTTTTTTTTTGAGATAAGGTTTCGCTCTAATGCCCAAGCTGGAGTACAGTGGCACAATAATGACTCATCACAGCCTTGAACTCCTGAGTTTAGGCTTAAGCAATTCTTCTGAAGAGCTGAGACTACAGGCACACACCACCACGCCCAGCTAATTTTTCTTTTCTTTTTTTTCTTTGTAGAAATATAGGAATTTAAGTTCTCCTGGTTGCCCAGGCTGGTCTTGAAGTCCTGACCTCAAGTGATCCGCCCACTTCAGCCTCCCAAAGTGCTGGGATTATAAGCATGAGCCACCACGCCTGGCTTTTCCCATCCCTTTTGATCTCACAGCATTTGGCAATGTTGACCACATCCCTTCCTCCCTTTTTTATTTGAGTTGGAGTCTCACTCTGTCACCCAGAGTAGAGTGCAGTGACCGCTCCCGGCCATCGTAGCCTTGACCTGCTGGGCTCAGGCGATCCTTCTGCCTCAGACTTCCAAGTAGCTGGAACTATAGGCATGTGCCACCATGCCCAGCTAATTTTTTGATTTATCGTAGAGATGAGGTCTTGCCAAGTTGCCCAGGCTGGTCTTGAACCCATGGGCTCAGGCAATCCTCTCTACCTCAGTCTCCCAAAGTGCTGGGATTATAGGCATGAGCCACTGTGCCTGGCCTAACCTCATCCCCTTTTGCAATTCTT
>CAUYQG010090915.1:0-52275 GCA_963574415.1 Tarsius wallacei | reverse complement strand
TAAAGGTGTGGGGTACAATTCAGGGTTAGGTATACAAACGTTCATTATGCAGGTACCCTTTTTGATGAGATGTGCTCTTCCCTCCCCTGGCAATTTCCCTCAACTGCCAGTCCCACCCACACCCCCACCCAGCAGTTTCCCACTACTACCAATCCCTTTCTTATAGTAAAATGATAATTGTTCAACGTCCGCTGATGAGTGAGAACATATGGTACTCTGTTCTTTGTTTCTGTGATAGATCACTGAGTATGATCGACTCTAAATCCATCCAAGTTGCTGCAAAGTCCATATGATTGTTCTTTATGGCTGCATAATATTCCATTGTGTATATGTACCACATTTTTTTAATCCAGTCCAGTTTCAATGGGCAGCATGGTTGATTCCATGTTTTTGCTGTTGTGAATAGAGCTGCAACAAACATAAGGGTGCTGGTATCTTTTTTATAGAATGATTTGACTTCCTCTGAGTATATTTCCAATAGGGGAATTGCTGGGTCATTTGGAAGGTCAATTTCTAGCGCCACACTGTCTTCCAAAGAGGTTGCACTAGTCTGCATTCCCACCAGCAGTGCAGAAGCATTCCTTTTTCTCCACACCTCACCAGCATCTGTTGCTGTTTGTTTTATTAATAATGGCCATTCATACTGGGATTAGGTGGTATCTCAATGTGGTTTTGATTTGCATTACTTTGATGATTAGCGAGACTAAGCACTTTTTCATGTGTCTGCTGGCTGCCTGTATATCTTCTTTTGAAAAGTGTCTTTTCGTGTCTTTTGCCCACTTTTCAATGGGGCTGTTTGTTTTTTCCTTTCAGCACATTTGAGTTCCTTATAGATACTAGATGTTAGGTCTTTGTCAGATACAGAGTTGGCAAATATTTTTCCCATTCTGTGGGCTGTCTCCCTGCTCTCTTGATAGTTTCTTTTGCTTTGCAGAAACTCGTCAGTTTGATGAGGCCCCACTTGTCTATCTTATTTCTTATGGTATGGGCGCTTAGGGTTTTGATCAGGAGCTGGTTGCCGGTTCCAATTTCCACAAGGGTGTCTCCTGCATCTTCTAAGATTGTTATAGTTTGAGGTTTTATGTTTAGGTCTTTGATCCACTTAGAGTTAATTTTTGTGTGTGATGATAGGTAGGGATCCTGTTTCAATCTTCTTCATGTGATCAGTCTATTTTCCCAGCACCATTTACTGAATAGGTTCTCCTCTCCCCAGTGGTTTTTGATGGAGGCTTTGTCAAAGATGAGTTGGTTGAGAAATTGAGGCTTTGCTTCTGGAATCTCTTTCCTGTTCCATTGGTCTATATGCCTGTTCTTGTACCAATACCAGGCTGTTTTGATTACTGTAGCCTTATAGTAAAGTTTGAAGTCTGGAAAAGTGATACCTCCTGCTTCGTTTCTTTTCCTAAGGATTGTTTTGGCTATTCATGGTTGTTTATGTTTCCATTTGAATTTCTGTATTGTCATTTCCAAATCTGAGAAGCATGATGTTGGTAATTTAATGGGTATTACGTTGAATCTATAGATTGCTTTGATAAAATGGAAAATATCTGTTATTTCATTTACCAAAAACTTCATAGAATTCACTGTAGTGACTATAATAGTGTTAGTCACCTTAATGCCGATGTACCAACTAATGCTATTTTGAGTTATCTCTTCCTAATATATGCATGTGTGTTTGTTGTGTGTTTCTAAATTTCCCATCAGTATTAAGCTAGGATTCATTTATGACATAAGTGAGTAAATGTTTTATATATCTATATTAGTTATGCTTCCAAGAATGAACACTGTTATACTCAAAGTGGTTAATATAAGAAAAGTTTAATAAATATGCTATTTTAAAAGTGAGAGCACTCATAAGGAAATTATAAAAGCAGTGCAGTACCCTGAGGCTATCAACTGCAAGCAACCTGTTATCATCCTTAGGGCTGAAGGGGCCATGGGACCAAGGAAAAAGACTTGCTGAGCTGTGACCTTTGGCAGAGGGAGGCAACCAGTCCACAGCAACTCTACAGAAAGGAAGTCACAGAACTAAAGTTCCCACCTCATTTTTTTCCTTGCTTCCATCCCGTCCTAATGCTCCCTATTGCCCAAACCAACCAAGCAGCCAAAGAACAAGAGAGCCCTTTGATAAAGTCTGTAAAGATCAGCTGGGACACAGAGCAGGGTAAAGGAGCATGAAGAGTGCTTCTAGAAGGGCAAAAGTGGAAAAAAATTCAGCATAATTCCCATTATTTTCTTGGTAGAAATCAATGGCAGCCCAACACAACAGGTTTCCTTAAATTCCCACTGGCTTACAATTCTCCTAGTCACCTCTGACTCTAATATTCCATATTAGTTTAATTCTGATGTTCATTTTGTCTTATGGATGTCATTTTAATCTCTGCTTCAGGTCACCTCAGACTTGCAACGTGACTACTTTTCTTCGATTTCCACAAAATAACTACTGAGCGAGTGCTGTGTGCACAGAACAGACTTTACTAAGTGGTTGGGGAGATAGAAAGGTTTGGACCACAGCAATACAACAAATTTTGGATGTCCATGTTCTCCAAAGACTCTCAATCATTCCCACCAATTTGGGCACCAGTTTTCTGCTATGTGTTTGGACCTTTTTCCTATCCACTATCAATTCGTAAATAAAGATCCATTCAAAAAAAGTAATTGAAGAAACCTTAGAAATCACATGGTCTCAAGCCCTACTTCTCATTGAACCATGCACATCTTACTTTGTTCTGTTTTCTTCACACTGTCCTATGATTTCTTTACCTACTAGCTCTCTGCTCCTCTAGACTCAAGACATTTTTGAGGGCTAAGTCATCTTTACATCAAGATATACAGAGTCAGCCTCAGTGCCTCAGGTTTTCTCAGGCAACCCACCCAGCCAGGGGGGAAAAAAAAGATATACAGAGTCTACCATCATGCTTTACTATAGTAGGCACTCAATGCCCATTGAATAAATGTGTGATCTTCCAGGTTTTGATATTCCTTCCACTACATACAAAAACCTTTCCCCATATACAGACATAAAAACTGGAACTCTAAGAAGAGACCTAACATGTCTCAAGTCCACAGAACAATAATTCAGGTAATCCTACCTCTTCTGGTTATTATTGTCCATAATACCTGGAAAACCCACATGTTTACATATAAATGTTTAATGAATGTTCTCACCCTAGCTCTGTTATAAGACATCTCTATAGTTTTTTTGTAACAAGTTACATTTAAGAAGAACAAGTTAGACAAATGTATTGCTAATGAAAAAAAATCCCTGCATAGTCTTTTCATCAACATGAGTAAAATATGCTGTATTTATAATATTAACTAATATTAGATCTTGCAAGTAGAGTCCACCTTTGTAACTGATACTAAACCAGATGAAAGGAAAGGAATTAACACTTGATAATGAAGTGTTTGCCCCCAGAGGACCCTTTTGCTTCTAATGTTTAGCCCAGTATGCTATTCCTTTTAGTTATTCTCTGTGTGAGGCAGCGAAGAAGCATTCTGACAAATGGTATATTTTGTTTCCCCCAATGATCATTTATGAAGTAAACTTAAAATACTTCAAAACATCTCACCAAAAATTTGTTAACTTTTCTTTAACAGTTTTTTTTCTATTGTTTGGTGGAGGTAGGGGGTTCCATCAGAGAATACTGCTTATAATTTCATTATCACTGATCATCTTTTTATGACTCATTAATTACTTTCACCCAAAAAGAGCTGGATATTTTCACTCAATTATTCACATTGACAAAGTGAAAAAACAATATCATCTTCTGGAAGTTTTGTGCCTCCGTTTGGTCATATTCCTCAGAACTCCCTAAAAGTTGCCAACTGTGGAAAGTGACCCTTACTCTCTGTGCTACATCCTGCAAAACTCAGCTGACAGCTTCTAATTATCTGCTATGTTTTTTATGACTCTGGACAAAATGAGAGGAATATTTTTATGAGAAAGTCACTCCAATAAAGTATGTTTCAAATAGCTATATTCACTATTGGTTTATGCCTGGCAGCATAAAAACAGGCTTTAACTACTTTTCTTATCTTTTGTCAACTTTTCTTCCTCTGATCTCATCTTATATATAAGAAAATGATTCAAATATATTAGGTCTGCTCTCATATGTATTCATTATAATCTGCCAGGGGTAAAGGCAGGTAATCTGCATGTTTTAAAGGATCTCCAATAATTGCAACAACTAGCCAGGTTTGGGGACACCCTACTAAAACCAAAATGCACTTGTATAACAAAGAAAACTAATCATGAAATAGTTATGTGCATTTGTTATTTTTTTTTTTTCTGGAAAGAGCACGTCTTTTTTTTTATTATTTATTCTTTATTTTTTTAGATTCTCAAAGATACCTTTAAGAATAGGGTGGCACATGGATGAAAATAATTCATATATTGAAAGATTTTGGGTAATTTAAGAGTTCGTGTCTCTTGAATTGAGACAAAAATAGAATTAACTTTTCTAAATTCTGTTCTCTACTTACTAGGAAGAATTACAGTTCCAGAGACCTTGGTCTAAGGAGCCATAACAGAATGACTCATATCCTATGCCAAAAAGTAGTGCTTCTAAATTTACCTGTTAGTTTATACCCTTTTCTTTATTGACACTTTCAACACACTTGTTCAGTATCATTTATTCCTCCTATACTAGTATCTACTTTGGACCATATAGTCCCTTCCACAGTGATCTATTTCCCAGTGATCTATTGCCCTGGACTTCTGTGCACAGTTGAACAGGCTGGCCTTGTCCAAGGTTCTGGGCATGGAGCAAATGGCTTCATGCACCATCAAACCAGCACTCCATCTACCCAGAGGAGTACTCTTTTCTACTTCCCATAAACGGGAATCTATATGCTAGTCATAATCCTGACTGTGTCCCTCTTTTTCCTTCCTACTAGGGGGAACAGCCTATGCAGATCCAAAGATAAGAAGTCTACGTATAGCCTGTCTGCTTTCACCGCACAATTTTTCTCCTTTTTGGGTTTTTCCAAAGTGTAGAAAAATTCTAAGCTTATTTCTACTTTATTGTATTAACCACAATAAAGTCAAGTCAGAGTTAACAATGATAATAAAATATTCCTGCTTAATAATCAATAAGTTCTATGGTATGGTTTGACTTTTGATAAATAAATTAAATTTTCATTTGTTTTACTTCCTTATCTGTAAAATTAGAGTAGATTCTGCACTCATTGGACAATGGAAAGAACCAAAGAGGTAATGTAGATTAAAATGTTTTGTAAAATCTTATGACTAGCACAAATATAAAATGGAATTAGTAGTATCAATATGATTATGATGAAAATTTACTCTTGACAAAGAGAATGTGCTTAGGACTATAAGACTACAATGAGAATAAGTTATATCTCTAACTTTAAAGAGCTTACAATTCAATGAAGGCCATCTATAGAAGTAATCTACTACAGATTACAGTAGAGTAGTAAGTTCCGATTGAGTCAAATGAATAATAGAAGCAAAAAATCTAATCATGAGGCTAAAGTAGTCCGAGAAAGCTTATGGAAGAAGCAGAACTTAAGCTATATTTTAAGAGATGGTTAGGATCTGGATAGAAAGAGTGGTGGAAAATCCTGAAAAGTGCTACTTTCAATCATAATACTCTTCCTCCGTCCCAAGTTCTTCTCCCAAGGAACATTCCAAATGTTTAATAAACTCCTGATCCTCCCAGGCACACGCATTAGAAGAATAGGGTAATGAAACTATCAATAATAGGCAGATCTGGATTAATAAGAGAAGGGCAATTAGGAAAAATGAAAGGTCACATTGATACTGTCTTGACTTAGGGCTCTACTTATTGTATAAGAGCGTTGGTTGCCTGTCACAACCACCTTGCTCATGGCAAGGGGCACATTTAAAAGTTTGGTCTAAAAATAATGAAATTGATAAAGAAGATATTTTCTAAGTGGGTGTGTCCCTTGGGGCATGGAGTAAAGAGATTTGTTGCCAAATTTTCAGTTCTTTTTTAAAGGAATCTCATAGCTTAGAGAGGCTCCCCTCAGTGAACTATTCTGCAGGGCAGACTCCTTTTCCTATTTAGTGCACAATTTATACCTCAAGTCTGGGGATACTTATGAGGTCCAACTCAAATGCCAGTTTATTAAATAACAAACTTGGGCTCTCTATTATCAGAGCCTAACGTAAGAGATTTGAGCCAAAAATAAAATGAAACAGCTTTGCACAGAGAATCATGAAAAATTAGAATAACTCCTATTAACTTTAAAAAAATCATATAACACAGTGCATATTACAACACATCTGTGTGCCCCACATTTCTAAGAGCATGTGATACAGTTCATTGCAAGCAAATTTTTTATTAAATCAATGACTAGCCTTCAAAGTTAGCACAAAAAACACCATTCGTTATTTTTACCTGAGCCTTGCTTTTTCTCTTTGATGATTTTCTGATGATTGTCCTGTAATTGGTCATCTGATGTTTTGTGAGAGCTTCTGAAAGAATAGGTAGACAATAAAACATATTTGGTGAATAAATGAGTAAATAACTAAATGGATAAGGCAGAGAGAAGACTATGAGAGCATTTAAACCTGGAAGGTACATAATTATGAAAGCAAACTTTCACTAGCATTGGTAACAATAGTAGTCGCAGCTGGCCTATCGTTTGTTGTGTACTTACTGTATGCTAGGAGTGGTGCTTGAATTTTTACACTGAGTAACAAATGAAGAATCATCACAACAACCTCTTTTTCAACCCAAATAATTTTTATTTCAAAACCTTCAATCTTTTTTTAACTTTTTTTTAAATTTTATTTTAAAGATGCAGAGTACAATTCAGGGTTAGGTATACAAACGTTCATTATGCAGGCACCCTTGTTGATGAGGTGTGCCCCCCTTCCCTGGAAGTTTCCCACTACTGCCAATCCCACCCCCACCCTCCCCTGGCAATTTCCCACTACTGCCAATCTCTTTCTCATAGTATTATGATAGTTGTTCAAGGTCCGCTTGTAAGAACATGTGATACTCAGTTTTTTGTTTCTGCAATAGATCAATCAGTATCATAGACTTTAAGTCCATCCAAGTTGCTGCAAAGTTCTAATTTTGTCCTTCTTTATGACTGTAATATTTTATCATGTCTATGTACCATATTTTTTTTATCCAGTCCTCTTTCAATGGGCAGCACGGTTGGTTCCATGTTTTTGCTATTGTGAATTATGCTGCAATAAACATGTGTATGCGGGTGTCTTTTTCATAAGTGATTTGAGTTCCTCCAGGTATATTCCCAGTGGAAGGTCAATTTTTAGATCCTTTAGCAATCACCAAATGTTTTCCACAGGGGTTGTACTAGTTGACACTCCCACCAACAGTGTAGAAGTGCTTCCTTTTCCCCACATCCTCTCCAGCATCTGTTGTTTTCTGAGTTATTGTTGATGGCCATCCTGACTAGAGTTAGGTAGTATCTCACTGTGGTTTTAATTTGTATTTCTTTGATGACTAGTGAGGCTGAGCATTTTTTCTTGTGTTGGCTGCTCGTATGTCTTCTTTTGAGAAGTGTTTATTCATATCCTTTGCCCACTTTGTAATGGGAATATTTGCTTTTTTCTTTTTGGCATGTTTGGGTTCTTTGTAGATTTTAGATGTTAGGCCTTTGTCAGATATACAGTTGGCAAATATTTTTTCCCAGTCTGTGGTCTGTCTCCTTGCTCTCTTGTTCTCTTGATGGTTTCTTTTGCTTTGCAGAAGCTTGTCAGTTTGATGACGTCCCAATTTTTTAAAAATATATTGAGGTATATTTTATATATAATAATATACACACTCTTACACATACAGCCTTATAAATGTCTACTCATGTATATATTCGATGAAACCACTATGATGATCAAGATATAGAACATTTCTATCTCTCCAAAAGTTCTTTCAAGCTCCTTCCCCAGTCCATGCCCCACTCTTCCAGATGAGTCTTTATTCTGACTTCTATTACCAAAGCTTTCACTCTTAAATACTAGTTCTCCACTCCTGAGTTGTATCAGATGACATACATATTCCTGAAAATGATTTTATAAATCTTTCAACTGTGTCAGAATGCTGTTGGTGTTTAGAATAGGTCTTTATTCCAGCTCACCCATCACCAATTCAAAAGTGAAATTTTAAGAGTCTGTACTATGCCCTGAATTTGACAAAATGTTTACTCAAGATGGCTTTCTGAGACTACTTTCTGATTCTGCTTGATAATCTTGCCTTATAGGGGAAAAAAAACCTATAAATTCCCTTTATCCCAGGCCCTCTGACCCTCTCTTCCCTGGATATTTCTGAGTCCAACACTTAGATATATATTTTAAAGATTTTTTTTAAGTTTAGAGTTGTGAGGTACATGAGAGTACTTGTTACATAAATACATTGCCTGAAGGTGAGGTTTGAGCTTCAAGTGAGCCCTCTCTCTCCTTAGTATTGGACATGGTACCTAATGGGTGGTTGTGTGCCCCTTATTTCCCCTCCCTCTTTCCTTCAGCAGTGTCCAGTGTTTTTTGTTCCTATCTTTGTGCTTGCATGCCCAATGTTTAGGTCTCATTTATGAGTGAGAACATGTGGTATTCAGTTTTTTGTTTCTGGAATAGTTCACTTAGAATAATTGTTTCCAGCTGCATCCATATTGCTGCAAAATACATTATTGTGTCCTTCTTTATGGCTGCATAGCATTCCATCATGGATATATACCACATTTTCTTTAGCCAGTCCACTTTCAATGGGCATCTGGATGGGTTTCATGTTTTTGCTATTGTGAATAGTGCTGCAATAAGCATACATGTGCAGGTGTCTTTTGTGTAGAGCAATTTATGTTCCACTGGGTATGTTTCCAGAAGTGGGACTGCTGGATCATGGTAGCTCAAATTTTAGTTCTTTGAGAAAAATGTCACACTGCTTTCAACAACCTCTTGAAGTGTTATAATCCCTATGTCATAGATGAGGAACCTGTGGGTCTGTAACCTGTCAAATGTCACACAGCTCAGAAATAACAATACTAGAATTCAAAACTAAACCCATCTAATTCCAGAGCAGAGTTCATAACTACTGTAGAGTTTACCCCTTCAGGCTTCACAGCTAGATTTCTGGACACGGAGAAAAGGACAGCAGAGGAAAACATTGTTTATTTGAGGGATGGAATTAAAATTTTTTTTAAAAAAAAAACTTTGTGTAGGAACCTGAATTGTAAACTTAGGTAAATAAATTTATCAGACAACTACACTATATTAAGCAGGAAACAAACGATAACTTTTGTGTACATTTTCTATGCAAAATATTTCCTTGCTAGCTTTGATTCAATTTTGAATTATACTTTGCAAGCTAACTCAGTTGTGGTTGCCATCAGTAATAAGAATAGCCACAAGTGTTAACAAAGTAATAGCTTCCGCAGGGTGTCTACACATTAACACCAAAGTAAGAAGGACAAGTGCCTGGGGTTCCTGTCTGTTTATTCCCAGAAACACATGGTGACATTACTTAGCAAAATCAATTATCCCTACTCTTTGTGTAGTGGTGACATTGAATGTGACATAAATAAACCATTTCTAGGCACCAAAAAGAGCTTTGAACATTTATTTGGTGCTGTCCTATGGGTTTAAGTGCTAGAAGTTTCAGTCTAATACTCATCCATTGCCTATTTCCTCACTCCACCCTCTTTATCCATCTACAAATAACTGAATCAAGTATATTCTAATGGAAGGAAACTCTTATCTAGAGTTCAATAAAATTAACTTGGAATATTATCTAACCAATTGAGCCTCTATTTCCTCAGCTAATAAACAAAACAAAGTATAACAAATGTAAAGGGGGATGTATAATAATAATAATAATATCTAACTAGCTTTCCTCTGTTTTTGAGGGGATTGCACCAAATACAAGGAGGATCCCAAAAAACCCAGAAATATTTTTTTGGAGAGTAGGCCTCTTATAGTTCAGGCTTCTCCCACTAGGCAAGTGTTCTAGGAACCCACTGGTATCAGTGTACCAGCTAGCATTGTTGCAAGAGGCTACATTCCGCTTCAGTTATTTATTTTTTTTTTTTTAAGATTCTTTCAGCATGTTCGCACATTTCATGTTGGGTGATTCATGAGCAAAACTGCACAGACTGCACTGAGTATTCAGCAGTTTTTGACCAAAAATGGCATTACCTCCATGCCCCACCCTCCCTATTCACCCAATCTCTCCCTGAATGACTTTTTTGTTTTCCCGGATGACAAAAGTCCTCAAAGGGAAACGTTTTGCCAATGTGGGACAGGTGAAACAAAAAACAGCAGAAGCACTAAAAGGCATCCAAATTGATGAATTTGAAAACTCTTTTGAGCAGTGAAAAAAGCATCTCAATAGGTGTATTGCATCAAACGGAGAATACTTTGAAGGTGACTGAAGTTTAAGCAAGTAAGAATAAGTACACAATATTTTATAAATAAATTTCATATTGTCGTAGTCCCCTTCATAATGTAGAAGACAATACAAAAATATTAGCTGTTGTGTTGAAATAAAGACATTCAGGAGAAGGAAGATTTTCATTGACTATTTTCCAAAAACGCTAGGAGTTTCCTGTCTTTCCTATTATCTTTGTCCCCAGTTCATGTAGCTAAGCAACACAGAATAGTGACTCAGCTCACTACCAGGTGATTTGATAGAAGCACTTGGAATAGTGCCTGAAGCCTGCCATGTTGTTAAGTGCACTTTTCCCTGTCTGACTTGTTATATATATATTTTTAAGTGCTCCTTTATTGTAAGTATCAGTGTAGAACCCAGCATTTCTGTTACAGCTGAATTCACTACCTCTACTAAACGTTTCTAGTGACAACAGGTACGAGAATAAGACTTTTCCCTCTATGGGCACAGGGGAAAAAAGACTATTTAAAGCTAGTACATTTAAAAAATAAAGAATTATTATTTATATTTTTACAAAGGGGTTTTCGGTCTTCCCATAAATGATAGTCAATTTTTTGCTTCTATACATTTTCTGAGTTTAATAGGTATCATTACCAAGACAATTATTATTCTTGTTATCAACAAAGACCTAATTACAAACCAGAATATTTACATACATGATTTTATTTATCAATCAACTTCAGAGACGGAGAATATTATGCTGAACCAGTATTTGTTGTTGTTACATAGGTATATTACATGATGGTGACGTTTGGGCTCCCATTGAACCCATCATCCAGGTGGTGAGCATTGTACCCAAAGGGTGGTTGTTCAACCCTTGTTGCTTTCCTCCCTTACCCCTTTAGGAGTCCCTAATGTTTGCTGTTTCCATCCTTGTGCCATGTGTATTCACTGTTTAGCTTCCACTTATAAGTGAGAACATCTGGTATTCAGTTTTTTGTCTCTGTGATAATTCTCTTAGAATGAGGTTCTCTAGCTGCATTCATGTTGCTGTATAGGACATAATTTTGTTATTTTTTAGTGACTGCATAGTATTCCATGGTATATATGTACCACATTTTCTTTATTTAATCCACTGTTGATAGACACCTAAGTTGGTTCCACGTTTTTTGTTATTGTGAATAGTGTTGTGATAAACATATGAATGCAGGTACCTTCTTGGTATAGTGATTTATGTTCCTTTGACTATATATCCAGTAGTGGAACTGCTTAATGAAATGGTAAATTTATTTTTAGTCCGTTGAGAAATCTCCAAACTGCTTTCCACAGCAGATAAACTAGTTTAAGTTCCTACCAACAGTGCATAAGCATTCCCTTTTCTCCACAACCTCGCCAACAGCTGTTGTTTTTTTTTTACTTTTCAATAATAGCCATTCTGAGTGGTGTGAGATGGTATCTCACCGTAGTTTTGATTTGCTTTATCTAATGATTAGTGGTATTGAGTATTTTTTCATGTTTGTATTGTATGTCTTCCTTTGAGAAGTGTCTTGAACCACTTAAATACAAATTTGTTTTGTTCTGAAATCTGAGCTCATTTTATTCTGCTATACTATATCTTAAGCATAACATTGTATGACAATTTGTGAGAATATTTGTTATGAAATAATCAGTATTTGGTTAATTATATAATTGTGTTTGCTACATTCTTGAAGGTGAATATTTTTATTCTCCAAGGTTCAATTTTGGTGGCAGTATTTTTAGAAGTCATAATGTAAATGAAGAAAACATGATTATTGTGTGATGATCTGATTCACAAATCTTTGAATTAAATTACATATATTTATCACTGAATTTTATTTTACTACAATTATCAACATGCAAAATAGAATCATTGTCTTTTAAAGTGTTTGCCTCCTGAGAATTTTATAGATCTCTGGAAAAAATGAAATCTAGCTTCTGCCTGACAGTATCTCTGTAGCTAGATGAGAGCGAAATAGAAAAAAATAGATTTTTTTGTGAACAATATATGTTTCATCAAAAGAACAAAGAAACAGAACTCTAAATGCTGGATTTCTGCTTCCCTGAGATGTTTAAGATCTTCAGAGGATGACAGGTTCTGAGGTTTCTATTCTTAATTTTACCCTTGTGACATATCCTCACCAGACATTTGGGGAACACAGACATGAGGAATTACATGTATTGATTAACTTCTATGTGCAACTGAGTTAAGCCCTGTATATGCATTAACTCATACAATACAAGATTTGTTATCAGTTTGTGAAAAAAACATTGAAGCACATATCTCTACCATATCTAGGAAAGAAAGAAAATATAATTATCCATTTATTATTTTATCAACACAGAATGATATATGTAATGCCATCTTAAAGAAACTAAATGGATCCTATGCCACAAGACTTGGTTTTAGCTAGAATTAAAGGATTCACATATCCAATTGAGGGGTGTAAGAATGTTCACCATGAGAGGAAGAATCACAGCAGTGACTATGCAGGTGTGAACTAGGGACAGGGATCCTTACAAAACAAGCACAGCTGTCTTGGTCCCATTGGAAAGGCCTTCCCCAAAAAGAAGATGGAACACAGGATTCTAGTCAAAGCTTTTCAAATTCACCATTACCAAAGGCATGACTCGGGATGTCTCATTCTGTTGCCATTCAGCAAGTAATTAATCTAACTGTCCTTGTTCTGAGTCAATGTTCCACAGTGTTCTACTTTCAGTTATGATTTTTCTGCTGGATGGTGGAAAACAAGTTGCTTGTGGAAATGTTAGAGTTCTACCTATGCTATCGAATTTGACTTCTTTATTATAAATTATATACTAATTATAGACTGATTTCCCAAGCCTGTCTGTCAATAGGAAGAAAATAGACTGGTCAGTTTGGTATGTCTTCTAGCCAACAGGAAAGTTCTATGTCTCACAGGAAGTTGATGAATCATCATTGCAATTTGATGTGTCAGTCTCATAACTTGATTCACATGAGTGCATTTTTTTTGTTTTTTTTTGTTTGTTTGTTTTTGTATTTTAAAGATGTGGGGTACGATTCAGGGTTAGGTATACAAATGTTCATTATGCAAGTGCCCTTGTTGATGAGGTGTGCCCCTCCCTCCCCTGGCAGTTCCCCTCAACTGCCAATCCCACTCAACCTCCCCTGCATCCTTAAGAAGACATGGTCTTTTTCATTCTTTTATAAATCTGCAACTTGCTAGCTAAGCCATGACCTTTAGTATATTCCCTGGGAGTTTTCTAGGGCTGCTGTCACAAATTACTTGATACTTGGTGGCTTAAAACAGCATGCATGTATTCTCTTACTGCCAAAGTTCGGGGTTCCAAATCAGTTTCATTGGGCCCAAATCAAAGTGACTTCAGGGTCATGCTCCCTCCAAAGGCTTTAGAGAACAATCTATTTCCTTGTCTTTTCCAGATTTTAGAGCTGCATTTCTTGCATTTGTGGTCCACTCCTCCATCTTTTTTTTTTTTTTTTTTGAGTTGGCGTCTCACTCCTTGCCCAGATTGGAGTGCAGTGGCCGCTCCCGGCCACCGCAGCCTCCACCTGCTGGGCTCCGGTGATCCTTCCGCCTCAGCCTTCCGAGTAGCCGGAACTACAGGTGCGAACTACCACGCCCCGCTAATTTTTTTGATTTATTGTAGCGATGAGGTATCGCCTGCCCAGGCGGGTCTCGAACCCACGGGCTCAGGCAATCCACTCACCTCAGCCTCCCAAGGCACGGGATTACAGGCTGAGCCACCGAGCCCGGCTCACTCCTCCATCTTTTAAGCCAGCAGTGTAACATCCTGATTCAGTGGTCACAAGACCATCTTCTCCTGTGCCAATTTTTTTCTCTGTCTGCCTCTTATAAAGACACTTGCTATTAATTTAAGCCTCAACCAGATAATTCAAGATAATCCAGGAGATCCTTAATTTAATTACATCTGCCAGATCTCTTTTGTCACATACAAGGGGGAACCTTCCCCAAAAAAGGAATTTTTAAATAAATAACTGTGTATTTATTCTTACATGTTTAAACTTCAGTCACCTTCAAAGCACTCTCCGTTTGATACAATACACCTATCGAGACACATTTTTGACTTCTATACGACCCAGCAATTCCCCTTCTGGAAATATACCTGAAAGAACTCAGATCACTCTGCAAAAAAGATAACTGAGCATGCATATTTATTACAGCACTATTCACAATAGCAAAAACATGAAACTAACCATGCTGCCCATTGAAACTGGACCAAATTTTAAAATGTGGTACATATATGCAATGGAATATTACGCAGCCATAAAGAAGGACAAAATTATAGATTTCGCAGCAACTTGGATGGATTTAGAGCCTATAATACTCAGTGAGCTATCACAGAAACAAAGAACTGAATACCACATGTTCTTACTCATAAGCGGGCCCTGAACGTTTACCATAATACTTTAAGAAAGGGACTGGCAGTAGCTGGAAACTTCCAGGGGAGGAGGAGGGACACATAACATAAATAAGGGTACCTGGTCTCAAACTAGGCAAAGTGGAGACCAAAGGGAGGCCCCAAATTTACCTATACAATGACACCATTTGTATACCTAATCCTGAATTACACCTTTGCATCTTTAAAATTAAAAAAAGAGAAAGTTAAAAAGAAAAAGTTTTCAA
This sequence comes from Tarsius wallacei, assembly GCA_963574415.1. Lineage (NCBI taxonomy): Eukaryota > Metazoa > Chordata > Mammalia > Primates > Tarsiidae > Tarsius > Tarsius wallacei. The sequence continues at coordinate 37,277 of CAUYQG010090915.1, read as the reverse complement.
ACTCATCAATTTTGATACCTTTTAGTGCTTCTGCCATTGTCTGTTTCACTCTTCCACACTGGCAAATCGTTTCTCTGAGAACTTTTTTCATCTGGGGAAACAAAAAGTTGCTCGGGACAAGATTTGGTGAATAGGCAGGGTAGAGTATGGTGGTCACGCAGTTTTGGGTCAAAAACTGCTGAACACTCAGTAGGTGTAGGCAGGTGCACTCGTAAATCACTCATCATGAAATGGGCAAACACATGGAAGAAATCTCCAAAAATAAAAATTCACTGAAGTTGAACATGGCCTCTGACAACAATGCTAGCTGGTACACTGATGCCAATGGATTCCTAGATCACTTACCCAGCAGGGGAAGCCTGTACTGCAAGGGGCCTGCCCTCCAAAATATAATTCTGGTTTTTGGAGAGTCCCTCTCACATGGTAACAGTCACAGGTTCCAGGTATTAAGACCTGGGACTTTCAGGGGGGCTATTATTCAGCCTACCACATCATCTTTTGAGGCCTGTTGGACATATCAAGGAGTTAGTGCATATGCCTTTCTGTATTTGTTGGGCAGATCTTTTGACATTTTATAAGCATTGAGTGTCAATCAGGGTTCCAACAGAAAATAGGAAGCACTTAAGATGATGCAAAAGTGTGTGCAGTGGGCAAAATTAAGTAAACAAACAATGGATGTGAGGCACCTAAGGTTAACAACAGTGGGAAAGTTTTACCTGATTTCCTGGGGCCTTGGGGCAAAGGTTTTTTTTAAAATTATGTTCCTGAAACCCAGTGAAAATAGTAACCGCGTAGCAAGGTCCAACAGAGCTCAACCAGGACAGGGCAAGTTTCTGCTTCTGTTGCTAAAGCAGGGAGGAGAGCCAGGCATGGTGGCCTATGCTAGTCCCAGTGACTCACTTGAGCCCAGAAGATTGAGTTCAGCCTGGGCAATGGATTGAGACCCCATCTCAAAAAAAAATACAATAAAATGCAGAGAGAGAGAATAAAAAGGAAACTTCTTTCCCCAACTTGCAACTTGCTGGTAGCTTTCATTGGCCAATCCCAACCTGAATTCAACCAGCAGGAGAGCCCAAAGGGTCCAATCACAGGAGTCAGTTTATCCAGTGCAGAATAGGACAGAGAAAGGTGGGAAATGGATGAAGATTTTATAGGTGGGACAAACAATAGCTAGCACACATATTATCACAATATTACCCATAAAAAAACATGAATTTTAGAAAAATGAATAATTCAAACAATGTAACATGATACGTGGTGGACCCAAAATTTGAACCTATGACTGAATCTTGAAAATCTTTTTTGTTTTTCTCACAGCTTTCTACTTCATAGCATTTACAGTTCAAATTTGCCTCATTTTACAAATCTGCCCCTGAACAACCTAACAACAGTTAGGGGGTAAAGAATCATTCCCAATCTTTATAATCATTCAATATACAAAATTTCTCCAGAAAAAAATATATATACACATATCATATTTTATATATTGATATGTATATGTAAAAGTATATATACATGCACATGTATATATATATTTTTTATATATAAAAAGTTGCAAGTTGGGGAAAGAAGTTTCCTTTTTCTCTCTCTCATTTTTTTTTTTTTTTTTAGAGATGGGGTCTCACTCCATTGTCCAAGCTGATACACACACACACACACACACACACACACACACACATACACACACACACACACACACACACACACACATATATCAACCAGCAACTCTTTCCTGTTTCTTCCAGGCAGAGTTAATGCACTCAGTCTGACCTCCTTCTGAGCACTGCCTGCTGGCTCCTTGTCCAAACTAAATACACTTCTTATCCACTCACTGGAGCAGTCTCCCGTACCCTTTCACTGGCATCCTTGGCTCACCACTCCTGCCTCATAACTCACTTGTCACCATTTTAAAGAGTCTGCATTGAGTGTCACTATATCTGCTGTTTGGGAAATTAGAGCCTTGTTCCAAATCTTGTGCACCGTTAACGAATCACCTTTCCCCTTGCCCTTCTCCTGACACTGCCTTGCAGCCTGAAACTCTCCCAGAAGAGAAGGGAAGAGGAGCAATCAATAGAGTCTCTAAACAGAAGATGCCATTGGCAAGGAGGCAGCACTCAACCACTGCAGCGAACCGCAGGCCTCTGATTAAGACCTGTGTGAGCCTGATTGAGCTGCCTGCCTGCACCACATGCAAGCCAGCTACTTACCCTCCCTCTCTCTGCTGCTTCATTCCCTTCACAGAAAAGAGAGCACTTAAAGAGAAAAGTGGTGCTCAGATCTGCAGAGAGCTTAAAAAGAATTACTGAGAGCTGAGTGTTCTCTCTGAATTCAGATTCTGTAATCAATTAGAAGAGACTTCACCGAAATGAGGATTAGAAGTGAAAACTCCATATTAGGTCACATTAACCAGCTCCTTGTAACCTTTCCTATTAAAGAAAGCTGGTTACCAATGGTCTATTCAGCTCGACTTAGTCCAGCTTCAGAAAACCCTGGTGCTTTCCTGACACCAAGTACCTGTAGGTCAAAGTCAAATGCACTCCCCAACAATGAACATACAAGCAAATCCTGAAACAGGAAGTTGGAGTATAGGTCTGGTGATTTTATTCAGGGCCTCCCCACAGTAAAGTTTTCAGGCAAATTCCATTTTTTGAGGATCTAGGTATATATGAAATACATACATAGTAAATAATAAGTATATAATATATACATACATAAATGCCCAAAAAAAGTTTTGAAAGTTGCAAAAACTTATGTGAATAGGCTACTATGATGGTTAATTTAGGGTACACTTTGACTGGATAGAAGGATGCCTAGATGGCTGGTGAGACATTGTTTCTGGGTGTGTCTTGGAGGGTGTTTTCAGGAAGAAATTGACCTGTGACTCTGTGGGATAAGTGAGAAAATCTACACTCAATATGGGTAGGCAACATTCAAAAGGCCAGAGGTTAGCAGGAATCAAACAAATAGAAGAAAGAAGGGTGAATTCTCTCTCTCTCTCTCTCTCTCTCTCTCTCTCAACTAGGTTGTAAACACATACATCATATTGGTTCTGTCTCTCTGGAGAACCTTGACTAATACAGATTTTGGAATAGTTCTAGAGGAACATAATTTTAAGGATGAGTTTTTTATTGTTTTGGGGATTTCTGGAATCTAATTTAATTGAACTTAAAAATATTAAGGACTTTACCTTAATAATAATAATACAGAGAACACTGGCCATCCACGATGTGAATTATTTATAGAGATACAAAAAATTTCTGTGTTGGAAACACCTAATCTATCATTTATAAGAGACAAGGAACTTAGTGACTCTGTATATGACACTTTTGAACGTTTTCAGAAAACTGAGGGTTATAATAACATGGATTGGTTGCTCCCAATATTGTTGGACAAAATAAGGGAAAGAAAGGATGAGCTCAGAAATTTGGGTTTCTGGCTTCAGATGCACATAAATAGCTTAAAAGCTTTGAAATGTGCCCTGAAGGAGAATCTTCTGTCTGGTAGCCACAGTGTTGAAAATCAACACAAGCTCTCATCATCTGATTGGCTGAATTACAATGAAAAATGAGTTCTTAGCCTTGCAGGGTGTCTACTGTTAAAGAGGGAGTATTGACTGGGAAAAAGTGGGTTCCTTTAAGTTAGGATGGGGACGTGTGGGAAGATCTTGATAAAGCTGGGAACATTGAGCTCCTAAATTCTGATTAGCCTTTTTTTTTAAACCAGAGGAAGTGACCTCTCCACCCCCAGCTGCAGTGGCACCTTCATCCTCAACCTCAGTAGTATTAGTTTTTTCACCTCTGTCTGAGTGGGTTAACCTTGTGTTGGATAAGGAAAGAATAATGACCTTTCTGAAACATTGTAGACTAGCAACACAATGTTGATTCTCCTGAGGACCCATCCCCCACCACCCCTCTTTTCTTCCACACCTATAACTAAACTCAAGTACCAGCAAGTCCCTAAAAGTGAGATGTAATGTGTGAACCCATGAAGAATTTTGCTACACTCCAAAAGAACTACTTGAGTTTTGTAAATTTGTAGGAGCAGAAATCCAGACAATATGTGTAGGAATGGACATTAAAGGTGTGAGATAATGGTAGAAGGAACATAAAGTTAAATCAGGCTAAATTTATTGATATGACACACTAAGCAGATATTCTACATTTAATGTTACAGCTCAAGTCTCTAACAGTCTGTTTGGCTGGCTGGCTGAAACATGAGTCTTGGAGTATGACAGTGGATTACTGTAAGCTTAACCAGGTGATGATGACTCCAATTCCAGTGGCTGTACCAGATGTGGCTTCATTACTTGAGAAAATTAATGCTTTTTGTGGTACTTGTTAAGCAGCTATTGATCTAGCAACTGCCTTTGTTATCCATATTCATCCATAAAGCCCACCAGAAGCAGAAGTTTGCTTTCAGCAGGCAAGATGAACAATACACCTTCACTGTCCCATGTCAGGGGAATATCATCTCTCCAGCTCGGTGTCATAATTTATTTCACAAAAATCTAGATTACCTTTCCTTTCCACATGCTATCGCACTGGTTCATTGCATTAATGACATTTTTTAAAACTTGATTTTATTATAAATATGTGGGATACAAGTCAGGATTAAGTACATGAGTAGTTTACAAGTAGACAAAGTTTGGGCCTCCATCTGATCCTCACTTCAACTGGTTTAGGATCCAATACTATTAATGAGGTTATATGCCTCCCTCACCCTCCCTCCCCTGGCAGTGTCCCATACTGCCAGTTCCTTTCTTCTAGTATTGTGGTATTTCTTCTGGTATTGTGATAAATGTTCAGGACCCACTTATAAATGAGAACATGTGATACTCAGTTTTTGGTTTTTTTTTCTGTGATAGTTCCCTGACTATGATGGACTCTAAATCCATACTGATTAGTTCTAGTGAGTAAGTAGAACCAGCCTGGATTTATTGATAAGACACTTGCAAATCCAAGAGGGAAAAATGAATTTGACTAAAATGCAAGGGCCTTCTACATTAGTGAAATTTCTAGGGGACCAGTGGTTGAGATACTCCCTTTTAAAGAGAATTATAAGTTGTTTCATCTGGCTGCTCCTACTACAAGAAAAAGGCACGGGGGAGGCAAAAAAAAAAAAAAAAAGAAAAAGGCACAACATCTAATGGGCTCATTTGGACTTTGGAGCCAGCATATTTCTCAGTCAGGTGTGCTGTTCTGGCCTATTTATTAAGTGACTCAAAAAGTTTCTAGTTTTGAGTGGAGTTCAGAACAGAAGAAGACTTTGCAATAGGTCCAGGTTGCTTTGCCAGTTGGGCCATGTGATAATCCAGCAGATCCAATATAGTCTGAAGTTTCAGTGACAGATAAGGATACTGTTTGGAACCTTTTGCAGGCTCCTGTAGGTGAATCACAGCAAAGGCTTTTAGGATTTTGGAGCAAGGCCCTGCCATCCCATCATCCACAGATAACTACACTACTTTTGACAGACAGCTCTTGACATTAGTAGAAACTGGGCACTTGTCAGTGGGCTAACAACTTATCAATCGACCTGAGCTGCCTATTATAAACTGGATGTTACCTGACCTGCCAAGCCATAAAGTTGGACATGCACAGCAGCACTCCATCATCAAATGCAAGTGGTATATACATGATCTGGCCCAAGAATGTCCTAAAGGCACAAGGTTACATGAAGAAATGGCCCATATGCCCATGGTCCACACTCCTGCTATACTGCCTTCTCTCTCCCAGCCTGTACCTATGGCCTCACAAGAAGTTCCCTATGACTGATTAGCAGAAAAAGAGTAGACATGAGCTTGGTTTCTAGACAGTTCTGTTCAATATGCAGGCAGCACCGAAAAGGGGAAATCTATAGTGCTACAGCTCCTCTCTGGAGCATTCCTGAGAACAGTGGTGAAGAGAAATCTTCCCAGTAGGCTGTACTTTGGGCAGTATCCCTGTTTGTAGATTTTGCCTAGAAGGAGAAATGGCCAGGTATGTGTTTATATATCAATTTATGGTCTGTAGCCAATGGTTTGGTTAGAAGGTAAGATACTTGAAAGAAACATGATTGAAAAATTAGTGAGAAAGGAATTTAGGGAAAAGGCATGTGAATAGACCTCTCTAAATGGGCAAAGTATGTGAAGATATTTGAGTCTGAGGCGAATATTCACCAAAGGGTTACCTTAGCAGAGGATGACTTTACAAACCAAGTGAATAGAATATCCTATTCTGTGGATAACAGTCAGCCTCCTTCCCTATCACCTCTGTCATCATCTATTGGGCTTATGTACAAGGTGGCTATGGTGGCAAGGATGGAAGTCATGCATGGGTTCAGCAACATGGACTTCTACTCACTAAGAACAACCTGACTATAGTCATTGCTGAATGTCCAATCTGCCAGCAGCAGAGACCAAAATTGAGCTACTACATGGCACCAATCCTCCAGCTGATCATTCAGCTGTCTGGCGGCAGGTCAATTACACTGAACTGCTTCCATCATGAAAGAGGAGGCATTTTGTCCTTACTGGAGTTACTCTGGACATGGACTTGCCTTCCCTACACACAATGCTTCTACCAAAGCTACCATCTGTGGACTCACAGAATACCTTGTCCAACATCATTGTATGCTACACGGCACTGCTCCTGACCAATGAACTCGCCTCACAGTCAAAGAAGTGTGGCAATGTGTTCATGCTCATGGAATTCACTGGTCTTATCATGTTTCCCACCATCTTTAAGCAACTGGCTCGATAGAATGGTGGAAAGACATTTTGAAGTTGCAGTTATAGCACCAGCTAGGTGACAATAAGTTGCGGGACTGGGGCAAAGTTCTTCAGAAGGCTGTATATGAATCAACATTTTACATGCTGCACTGTTTCTCCCACAGCCAGGATTCATGGGTCCAGGATATAAGGAGTGGAAATGGGAGTGGCACCACTTACCATTACTCATGGTGATCCAGTAGCAAAGTGTTTGCTTCTTGTTTCTGTGACTTTATGTTTTGCTGGCCTGTAGGTCTTAGTTTCAGAGGTTAAAATGCTTCCACCAAGAGACACAGCAATAATTCCATTGAAATGGAAGTTACAACTGCCACCCAGCTACTTTGTGTCCCTCACACCTCTGAATAAATCACAGGCTAAGCAGAGAGTTATAATGTTGGCTGGGCAATAGATTTAGACTACTAAAGGGAAATTGGGCTACTACTGCACAATGCAGGTAAGGAAAAGTATGTCTGGAATTCAAGAAATCACTTAAAAATGTCTCTTAGTATTTCCATGTTCTAAGATTAAGGACAATGGAAAACTACAACCACCCAATCCAGGAAGAACTACAGATGGCCCAGACCCCTCAGGAATGAAGATTTGGATCGCCCTGCCAGATGAAGAACCATAATTTGTTGAAGGCAAAAGGAATACAGAATAAGCAATAGAAGGTAACTGTAAATACCAGCTACAAATGTGCAACCAGTTACAAAAACAGAGATTGTAATTGTCAAGGGTAATTTCTCCCTGTGCCGTTGAGAATGTGTTTGTATGTGTGTGTGTGTATATATATAAGATGATTTTATTTTTCTCTTATTCTGTTATTACATAACATAAAATTTATAGATTTTTATATCAGTATTTAAGTATGATTAATTTTACAACATAGTATTTACATCATAGTAAATCACTCAAGAACTTTACCTCCTCTTCTGGGACGGGGTTAGAGCATTTTTTATTGTATGGAGGATATCATATCATGTTAGATAGAACTATAACCTTGTTATTATCTTCATTTAGAGATTAAGTATGGTTTATGGAGATGTGTGCCAAGTTGACAAGTATGGCTTAAGGAGATATATATGGGTGGATTTGTGATGGTAAATTTTAGATGTTGACTTTACTGGTTAGAGTGACGCCTATATGGCTGGTGAAACATTGTTTCTGGGTGTGTCAGTGAGGGTTTTTCTGGAGGAGTTTGGCATATAATTCAGAGAACCAAGTGGAGAAGATTGCCATCAATGTGGGTGGGTCTCTCTCTCTCTCTCTCTCTCTCTCTCTCTCTCTCTCTCTCGATGCCCTTCTTCTCCTGTCCTTGGATATCAGACAGAACTCTAGATTCTTCAGCCTTTGGACTCTGGGACTTGCAGCATCCTCCTGGGTTCTTAGGCTTTCAGCCTTGAACTGAGAGTTACATTATAGGCTTCACTGATCCTCAGGACTTTCAACTTGGATTTATTCCTGCTACTGGCTTCTCTGACTCTCAAGCTTGCAGGTGGTCTCTTGTGGGAATTCTTAGCCTTCATAATTGTATCAACCAATTCCCTTAGTAAATCCCCTCTTGTTTATATTTATCTATCATCTATCTATCTATCTATCCTTCTACCTATGCATCTGTCTCCTTCTGGTTCTCTCTCTCTGGAGTACCATGATTAACACACCAATATATTTTCACTTTATTTATATATTGTATATCTATATTGTATAATATATGTAGAATATATGATGATAACATTTTATATACTGTGTATTGTACTAATCTGCACCATAACAATGTGATATTATATTTACTCTGCTACAAGCATTGCATTAACCTCTGTAAGAGGGATATAACTGGCATTCTCATCTTGTTTAATATGTCCAAGCATTTTGTATATCATTAATCCTTTCTAAAATGCTGCAGTATGGATATCATTAGCCCATTTTGCAGAAGAAATGAAAATTTAGAGAAATCGAGTTATTTTGTTCTGGTTTGAGCCACTAGTGAATAGCAGAGCTGGGGTTAGAACCATGTGATTTGTTCATTGACAGAAAGACAAAGAAGGATAGCTGTGGTCCCTGCCATCTAGTAACTTACAATTATGTTGTAGAAATAAGACATATACAGGTAAAAGGTTGGGCGATAAAACAAAACCATATAGGAAATGTCCTGGGTAATAAAAGTGACTGATTCCAAAAAGAACAGTATAAACAATAAGCACTTGGAGTTCAGCAGAAAGAGAGCTTCCTTCCTCTCAATTGCTCCCAGCCATGCTGTCTGAAATCCTCTTCTCCGTTTCCTCTTCTCGCTAGGTGTTTATACCCACTGCAAACTCGGGGCAATTATTCTTCCCCATCATCTTGTCATTTACTCAAGTTTATTATACACTTGGCCTCTGACAGTTCCTAAGAACTCAATACTTCCAACCTGCCACAGACCATATTTTCTCTCATTTTGCTGAGCTCTTTCCAACAGTCTTATATCTTTCTGGAACTGTGCCTTTTTACCCAGCAAAAGAATCGAACCAGTTTAGATGAAATTAGGAGTGGTCTGAAATAAACTCCTGAAGTTCTACTTCTCCTTTCTGTACATCACGAGTGGGGTACTTAATCACACATTTATCATAGAGAAGAGAGCTTAGAGTACACAAGCTACTTGCCAATCGGTGGCTGACACAGGACATGGGAGGAAAGAAATAGTATTAGTGAGAAGAGAATGAAGTCATTAAAACTCGGCAGCAATCTACACAGAATTTAGGAAGACCTTCAGTTACTTAAATCATGAGTATTTTTAAGTTTTATTTCAGTTACTTGCTTCCTTCTAGAAGAATGTCTAACTCCTACAGAAGTTGGCTCTGTAACACAGTAACAGAGTAGGATAAAAATATCTTCAGTACTACCTGTCTTACAACAAAAAAATATATATCCATATAATTATTTCTTAAAGTATTTTTGTCTTAGTACATTTCTCCTATCAAAAAAGGTATCAATAGCCTGCGTACTTTCAAAAGAGGATTTTAACTTTTCTTAGTACTCATATAAACACATAAATCCAACAATGTAAGGTTCTGCAGATATTATGATTGAGCATTAAATCTAGCTTTGAGTTTCTTAGTGGTTAATGCAAAAAAATGCAAGGGTTTACATTAGTATTATTTGATAATATGAACCAATATCTTTACGAATGACTAAATTTTGCTGATTCTATATAGTAAGGCACTTAATATATGGAAGGTTCTTTACAAACATTATCTAATTTAATCATAATAACAGTCAGCACTAATTAATATAGTACTTGTTCTGTGCCAGGTACTGGTTTAAAGACTTTACACATTTTAAGCAATATACACTTCACAATAACTTTAGATATAGGTGCTCATCTTTCACAGATGAGTAACTCAAAGCACAGAGAATTAAATGATTTGTTCAAGGCCACATAGCTAAAAAGTGACAGAACTGCAACTCAAGCTTAAGGCTGGCTGCAAGATTCAAATTCTTAACCACAAGACTGTACCAGACCTCATTTTAATCCTCTATATTGGGATATTGAGAAAGATAAGGAGGAAATGATTGAACCATGTGACCAGCCAGACTCTGGGTTCAAATACAGAACTAACTAGTTCCAAAGCCAACATATATTTAGCTGAATTTTAATGTGGTTGCTAAAAGAAAGGTATCCGTGCGTCTTTATGTGAAAGAATCCAAGATCTTGGAGCATGTGCTATGTAAATGTTCTGGAATTTATTCTTTATGAACATTGAGGATATTATATCAGAAATTAACTTTCTAAAGATTATTTTTTAGTATCTCATTTTTTTAAATTTTAATTTTGAAGATGTGGGGTACAATTCAGAGTTAGGTATATAAATGTTCATTATGCAGGTACTCTTGTTGATGAAGTGTGCCCCCTCTAAAGATATTTTTATAGAAGGTTGAGTTAAGGAGATCCAGGAATGATACTTTTTGTTGGCTTAATTTGATTTCAAGAATTTACTTAGTACTAGAGAAACAGTTGGAAAAAAAATCCTTGACAATCCTTTAAGACAACATTTTTATCTCTTAGTGGTATGGTAGAAGCTGAATACCATCCGTGGAGAGAAGATCTACATGTTCTGGTTATGCAAGAAAGCAGAGAAAATTTCCACATTTTACTATGAGAGGTGAAGACATTGACCTGAAGTTCCAAAAGGCCATCAAAATGTATGAGGTGTTGAGCTACAGGGTGTCCTAGAAGATTAATTAGATCAAGTAGGTACTTTGCACAATGATATTTGCTACAAACCAAAAATCCATGCACTATCCCTACCTTTCCAAGCCTTTCACAGCAAAATGGGGGTATTGATAAGTTCTGGCCAATAAGTGGAGAATGATGTGCATCACTTCCAGGCCAAAGCATAGAAGAGCCAAAGTGTATTCTAATCCTTTGCTATGGTAACACCAGAGACTCAGGTTTAGATGATGAAACTACAAGTTGTCAGCATATTTCATAGGCATGGGGTTTTGAGCAACCATGTGGAGACGACTTTTCTATCAACTGTGTTAGAAATGTAGACCGAGATAGAAATTAACCTTTGTAGATGATGTTGTTGTAGTAAGGTCATTGCCACTTTAAGGCTATTTTGCTTTTGCAGCAAAGTCTATTCCCTCTTGGCTATTGTAGCACTTCAATATTTTACCTGGAAGGACTGCATCTAAAATCTTAACTCATCCTGTAATTTTCTAGAAATACATATGTTGCAATCTTGCAAAGAGATATTTAATTTTCAATCCATCTTACCTTATTTCTGCATATAATAGTACATTCATAAAATGGAACATTGTTTTCAAAATGAGTGTATGTACCAAATTTTTAAACTCTTAATTATTATTTGCTGCTTTTTTTCTTTTTGTCTTTCAGTCACGTTTTATTCTACTTCTTATACACCTGCACCTATGATAAATTTTTCTCAAAAATCAAGTTGCTAGACTTTTTTTCTCCCACAGATCTAGTCAATTGTTGTTCTGCCACTTAAAAAGTGTCAGAAATCTCAGTTTCGATCTACAGCTTGTCGTAACATTAACTAACTCTACAGGCATGTCTTTGGAGTAGGTACAGTTAAAATATAAATAACAGCGTGTGTAATTATACCCTTGGGAACTGTGCCATATCTCAACCACCAGGTGGCAATTTCATCACATTATATGTCCCATTAGGTAAGCAATGGCCTAAATGGTGTGAAAAGATGATTTTATTCCTGGCAAGTTTGTGCTTTCAAAAAAATCCAAAAGAACCATGAGTGAAAAAGAAGCTCTCTATTCTTTGAAAGGCATAAAGTCATTGCTTTCTTGGTTGTATCAAGCACATAGCAGATGAGTTCTAAGCTCTATGCCCCAGAGGGATAACTTGGCAGTCAACTGAGTTCGCATAAAGCAGAGGAGTAATTTTAGGGTACCAGCAGATATTCTGTCACACAGATATTAGAAGTCATATTATTTCTTGGGAAACTGCAAACCTTAGGTGAAACTTTTTCCCTTAACTAAGGTTTTCAGCATTTTGTTCAACATTTTCACTGTTTTTTTTTTTTCTACTCTTAATGATTTTCCACTCAGTGGTTCTCAAATTTTAGTGTACCAGATTCATCTTGGAGAGCTGAGTCTCACCTCCCAAACTTCTCATTCCATCTGTATGGAGTAGAGTCTGATAATTTACAGTTCTAATGAAACCATAGGTGATGCTGATGTTACTTTTCAAGGAACAAACTTTGAGAACCATTAATCAACTATGTGCCAAGTCCTGGGATAAATCCTTAAAATACAACAGTGAAGAAAATATAGCTGCTGCCTATCATATCACTTGGTAATTGTAAGAAATTTGACAAGACAAACTTTTTGAGCTTCACTTCTATTTAATCTATAAAATGAGGATAATATCCTCTTATATGTTTGCTACAGGATTACTTTTTTAAAAACATGAAAGACTGTTTTCGGTATTTAAAAAGCAGATAGCACTCTGTGTGATGTCTCACAAAGATTTGAGCATCCCAGAGGGCAGACAGTTAGGTAAGCAATCAGCCACAATACAGTGTGAGGAGGGCTAGAGTCTACTCCAACTTCAACTTTAGCTGAAGGAATCACTCACCAGGAAGCTCCTTTCAACAGCTCTTTCTCCCCTTCCCACCAAGGGCAGATAAAAGAAAGGAATTAACATCTGTTAGTATTAGCAGTTGTAATATTCATGATTCTTCCAGGTGTGAATGATGAAAGACTATCTTAAGTTTAGACAAAACATACATATACAAAACATTTAATTGACTCATGGAACTGAGACATCCGGGTATAAAGAACTTAGAACTCAATTCAATTCAGGTGTTCCCTGATACTCTCCATCTCTCTCTTCCTCATTGTTTCTCTTTTTCTCCCCTTTCCCCATCTCTTCCTTTCCTTCTTCATGGCTTATCATTTGGCCCTACTTCACTCCATGTTGTCTTGATTTTTATATAGGCTTTCTCTAAGAGTTTGAAGAGTTTGATGACTATGGATAGACCCTGCTTGGATTAGGCACTTATCTATAGTGTGTTGAATGGTGGCCCCCAAAAGATACGTTGACCCAGGACCTCTGAGTGTGATCATATCTGGAAAGGGCCTTTCCAGATCTAATTAAATTAAGGATTTCTGGATGACATAATTTTACATTAAACAAGAGGGCTTCTAACTCCAATGACGTGTTTGTATGTTATGCAGAAAGGAAAAAGACACAAAGGAGAAAGCACTGTGAAAATAAAGGCAAATATCGGAGTGATGTATCTACAACCAATAAACACAAAGGATTTCCAGCAACCACCAGAAGGTAGGAGAGAAGTATAAAGTAGATTTTCCCTCAGAGCTTCCAGAAGGAGCTATTCCTCCTGACACCTTGATTTTGGACTTTTGTCTCCAGAAATGTAAGAAAATAAATTTATATTGTTTTAAGTCACCCAATTAATGATTTGTTATGGCAACGCTAGGAAAACAATACACCATCCTTTAAACAGTTGCTGAGCATTTTTGGTGAGCCAGGCCTGAGTATCTTGCCCAGCTCTATAAGCAGAAGGTATAGAAAAAACTCGTATTGATAGTCTCATCAAAATGAGGCAAAGCAAAAGCAATGATGGTAACAATGATAGCTAACACTTTTTGAATGTCTATTATGAGTGCTTTGTTTGATACCTCATTAAATCTCACTACTCTCATATGGGGTGTTATTATCCCCATTTTGCATACAAGAAACTGAGGCTCAGTAAGACGCATTAACTTGTTTAACGGACTCTTAGAAATATTTCATTTGTGCTCTATTTCCAATACATTTCATGAGAAAGGGTTTGTGCCTGGCATTGCTGAGACAATTGGATAGCGCTGGCAGTTCTAAAAGACATTTCTAAAAGAACTCCTGGGATGGAAATAATTGAAGCCAGATCCTGCACCGTAGTCCTTTTCCTAAGCTGCATTACGTTTAGCTAGCTGGAAAACAATTATCTCAGCCCCTGTATTTTCTAGGATCTAAAATGTCACATGAAAGAGTAACCATTCATCAGTTAGCCTTATGGCATTTAATTAGTAACTCAGTCCCATTCATGTAAAAGTCCTGAAAGAGTTCACTAACCTGGAAACAAGGGTATGTTGAATTTGAAAGATGGTTGGGGGTTTCTGTACTAATGATTAAGAACTAATCCTAGTGATAGTGGTTCATTCCCATCTTCCACTCCCCATCTAAACTCAGGAGCTACCTGATGACCTTCTGACTGATAGAAAATAAACTGAAGGTGCCTAATTCAAAAAACCTCCAAGTACAATAAAATTCATGGCTTTTACCAAAATTCCTGTATCAAAACTGAGAGCTGGGCAACCCTTCCGGTCCCCTCCCACTGTGGGAGCTTTTTTGTCCTCTCAATAAATTCTGCTTTCTCAAAAAAAAACCAGAAAAACAAAAAACTGAGAGCCAGTGTAATAAATAAGAAAGAACATGGGTCAGTAAAACACACAAAGACATGTGTTCAAATCTGACTGTGGCTACGAGTCCTAGTTAATTTTCAAGAACCTCCCCACTGCCCTCCTGCTATTCCATTCTCTCCTCTGATCTGCTTTATGCCCTGGGAAATTAGCTTCACTAGCTCCCTTGAAGGTTGGCATCCAGTTGGGTTTACCCAATGGGAAGCCTGCAGGACAAAGAAGGCAAGAAGTGAGAAGGACTGAGTATCTCTTCCCTTCTTCCATGCCTCATTGCAAGTAGTAGCAATCAGAATATCTGCAACCTTTCCTCGCTAGAGTCCCCACCAGGCATTCCCTCCTCTACAGTTATAGTTTGCACTAGATATTAATTTCCTCCCTTGGTTCCTCCAGCTCTAAGGTCTTGTAATGGCCTCTGAGGTAGAGGACAACTAATCATTCCTTTTTGATGCCCTACCCACTTCTCTATACACAGATCATCATTAACTTCACTGCATTTAAACCCTCTGAGCCGAACAATTTCCTGTCAATATCCTGACTGACATACCCACCTACTTATCAGTCATATAATCTTGATTCTTTACCTTTATTTAGTTTCTTTTTGATCAACTAGCAAAAAAAAAAGCAGGATACTAATATTTACTTCAAAGTGTTCTTATAGATAATATATGTTATATATTCTTTGACACAATGTATGTTTAGCTCCTGGTTTAGGTTATGCACTTGATATAGGGCAATAAAAGTTCCAAAAAAATGCACAATACCCATGCTGTATATAATATTGAAATTCTCATCAGCCTGTGATGCTCACGATTATTATAGATTTCTTATTTATCCTTCTATTTATTTTGCAGAAATTTGGCTATGGTCTACACATCTGCACTAGACCAATAGAGGTGAAAATAAATATGTGGTATTAAATTTTCTAGAGAAAAATTGACTGAGCATCTATGCTATATTATGCACTACAATAAGAAAAAGGAACATAGTGATAGTAATGAAGTTGTTCCTACCTTCAGAGTACCTCAAATTGGTGAGAGTAAACTACCATTTTTTAATTTATTATTTTTTTTGCTTTTGATGTGAACCTTAAATTTTACACATAATGAAACATACTAGTCTAAAGTGTGCACTCGTCTTAACAAGAGCACAAACCTATGTAACCCAAACCTCTATCGTGATATCAACCTCTTAATTTTCTCCTGTCCATCCCTAGACTCTTTCTGTCCTCATCCCTCCACTGTTCTGATTTCTTTTTATCATAAACTAATTTCCGTGTTCCCCTGTATGTAAAAGACATCTTCTGGCTGTTTCAAGGTTTTCACATTACCCTTGGCTTTTAGCAGTTTATTTATGCTATGCTTTTGTTATTGTTTTTTGTTGTTGTTGTTTTTGTTTTTTTGTCCCACAAGTTCCCACGGCTCTGTTAATTTTTTAAATCGTATTTTCTCTGTCTTCCAAATTAGTCTTCTATTAACCATCTTTATACTCACTAATGACTTACTGTATCATTTTCATTTTGCTATTAAGCCTGTCCAGGGAATTCTAATTATGGTTATTTTATTTCAGTTCTAGAATTTCTATTTATTTCTATTTCTCTATTGACATTTTCTGTTTTCATATATTATTCATGTATTTTCTTTGACTTCCTTGAGTATAATTATAATATCTGCTAATTCCAATAGTCTAGGTCATCTCATGGTTGTTATCAATTTAATTTATTTTATTTTGAGACTGGTTGTGTTGTCTACATAGTGGATAAATTTGTATTTTATGTTTCACAATTGGAAATATTGTGTTGTAGAAACTCTAGATCCTGTCATGTCCCTTAAAACAGTATTAATGTTTTCGTTTGTATAGGAAATTAACTTGGTTGTACCTATTATGCAAATTCTGTCTTGGAGTAGCAGCTCAATTTCAGTTTAGTGTTTTATCATTAGCTGGGAAGCTTTGAGTCTTCTCTGCAGTAACACTGATCAGGGGGCAGCCAGAGATTTGCAATATTTTTACAGATAATTTTGGGTTCCCCTCTCTGGATCTCTGCTTCCCGGGAATTCTCTTTTTCTCATAGCTGAATTCCCCCAACTCTGTTCTCTGTTCTTTAGGTCAGAAAGACTTCAGATTCTGAGTTTTGACCACTTAAGTACATGGCTGACATTGGCCTGCCCTCAGAATAAAAGTCTTAAAGATAAGAAACTCATCTGCTCTGATCCCTTCTTGCAAATTTTGACCTCTTCTGCAGAATCTGCTTCCCTTTTTTCACTCTCTAGTGACTTCTGGTCATTGTTTTCTTGTATATTATCTGAAGTTTAAGTTGTTACCTATAGCAGGGTTGTTAAGAGAAAAAAATCTAAGAAATAAGATATAAACAAAATGTACATATATATTATTGCATATGTTTTGTTATTAGGCAAAGTATAAGGAGTAAGCAGCACTATTAAATACACAGGAGGTTAGTACACTTAACATAAATAAATGGATCAGAGAGAGCCTTCTGTTAGAAAATTATCTAAGCTGAAATTAGAAAGATACATAAGACTTCACCGAGCCAAGGAAGGTTTGGAGTTAGGAAAAATATTTCCAATTTTAAAAATAATAGCAAAAATCCTCTCAGCGTGGGTCTTTTTGGTGTAGAAGATAGCACTAAATCTTTGTTGCAGAAGATTCGTTGCTTACCAGAATATAAAGTTAGAGGTTTCAAGTATAAATTCAGCCATCTTGCGTTTAAGAGACTTATAACTACAAAGTTTTTAAAACCTCTTCTTATCTGGAAAAAAATTACGATACTACTGTAGCTTTACGTATAGCTTATTCTCAGAGAAATGCTAATGTAAATAGTTTGATAAGCAAATGAGGCTGACTTTCTTGTGTGTTATTAAAAGTACACTTATTTCACTTTTCATTTGTTACATAAACACTTAAAAATAAAAAGTTATAAAAATTGAAGGTCTTTAGCATTGACTTATGTGTATGATTATAATTCAGTCTAAGTAGATAAAAACATTAAAGTTAATACAACTAAAGTTGTTGATAGGATAGAAGTTGTTTCAAGTTAGGGCAAGAAAATAAAGCTGACACTTCTGACTACACATCCAAAAACTGGGACTATTGCTATGTGAACAGCAATGGTACAAAGTCATAAGCAAGTACTTATTGCCTGTTGACTCATTTGTGCCTTGGTGCTCTCAAGTTTTCTTTGCTCTTAACACTTTATTATAACAAGTTTTTTTACAGATTGAAACTGATTCTAGCTGAACCAGCTTCTAGAAAGTATGGAACATGTCAATATTCTCTTTTTCTCCTACCAATGGGGAATGTCCAAGAAGATCATCAATTAAATCTGCTTTTCCAACAGATGCCAAAAAATATTACTAACAATTTATATACAAACATCAACTATTTGAACTCTCAAAATAGAACAGGAAGCTTGAATATAACTCAAAGAAGAGAGAGCAGCATGGTCTACACTTGTGTTATTTGTATGTAAACCTAGAGAAAGAATGACTTTCAACAAAACAGTTCTTAATTGTTGAAAAAAATTAAACTGAGTCATGCCACCCTAAGTCATAGAAGGCAGGAGCAACCAGAATTGAAAAGGAATAAAGTGTTTACAAATATTCAAACAGAAGAAAATACCAATGACTTATTTTCTTATCTGCTAGTATTAATATTCCATGTGTATTCTAGGTGTGGGTTCAGTTTGATACTAAGTACTGCTTACAAATGACATTAAGAAACATTTATAGACTGTATGGGAGGGGCACATCAAGGGTCTTAATTTTTTTTTTTAGGAGAAATGGGCCAGCTTTCCAGGAAAGCACTCGTTTTAAGAAAAAAACAATCTGGCAGTCAAGGAGAGAAGCAAAATTGAAGACAGAATTCTATCCTTAACCCAAATTTGTCTTTTAGAGCAAACCCATGGACTGATCCCTCCAGCCCTAAAGAGGAAGGTTATTTGCATATAACTTGAAAGATCTATGTCTACTTGTAAAATACTGAAAACTGAGGTGGCCAACTTTTTGACACTGGGACTCCAGAATCCAGTGCAGCCTTGAAGGACAGAGGTGCTACTACAGTAATATACCAGTGACTCCATAGAACTACCACAAAACAATGAAACCATGGTATGCTTCAGAACCAACACTAGGAACTAGAGCTAAGGCAGCAGTAAGGAGGGGGCACCCATAGTGCAGCAGGCATTGAAAGCTCCAGAAGCAGTTTTAAAAACAAGGAAAGAGGAATTGAAGACCATGATGTCATACTGAGAAGATTTCTTCATGAACACACATGACACATGACCTGATGACTTCCAGAAATAATGAAATTTCTCAGGGTGTGGAAGCCTCACTTAAATAGATGTTGATGATAATCATTAGTTATTGAGCACAACTATGTATCAGACAGTATATTAATTACTTTTTTATATTTCTTCAATTTCTACAACAACCTTATAAACTAGGTTTTATAAGTACCATCATGATATGTGTGAATACACTTAGACTCAGTAGCTATAACCCTACTATCATTCTTTTTTTTTTCAGCTGGAGTCTCAATCCGTCACCCAGGCTGGAGTGCAGTGGCACACTCAAGGCCATCCCAGCATAGACCTGTTGGGCCCCGGTGATCCTTCCGCCTCAGCCTTCCAAGTAGCCAGAACTACAGGTCCTACTGTCGCTCTTTATGGCCTTAAAAAAATAGATGAGGTAAATTTTTAACCAGTAAGGGTTTAAAAGGTTATGATTCATTTGCATTCTCTATAGATTCAGGTTATTAGGCCTTTGACAACTGCACAGTGTGAAAATATTTTCTTCCATTCTGTGGGTTATCTGTTAGCTTGGTTGATGGCTTATTTTGCTGTGCAGAAGCTCAAGTCTGAATAGGCCCACTTGTCAATTTTATCTTTTGCTACTTTTGCTTTTGAGGTCTTGATCATTAATTCATTGCCTAGGCTAATGTTCAGAAGAGTGTTTCCTTTGCTTTCTTTTAGAATTTCTATAGTTTGAGATATTACATTTAAGTTGTTAATCCATCTTGGGTTAATTTTTGTATATGATGAGAGGAAAGGATCCAGCTAGATCCTTCTTCTACTTATATTTAGCCAATTTTTCCAGCACCATTTGCCAAACAGGGAGTTATTTTCCCAAAGTTTGTCTTGTCAGCTTTGTTTAAGACGAGATGGTTGTATGCCAGCAGTTTTATTTCTAGATTCTCAATTCTGTTTCATTGATCTATGTCTCTATTTTTATACCACTACCACGCTGTTTTGGTTACTGTTGCCTTGTAATAAAGTTTGAAATCTGATAATATGCTGCCTCTAGCTTTGTACTTTTTGCTAAAGACTGCTTTGGCTATTTGGACTATTTTGCTTTCGTGTGAATTTAAGTATTGTTTTTTTTAGGTCTGTGAAAATTGATGCTGGTAATTTGATAGTGCTTGTGTTGAATCTGTAGCTTGCTTTGATGGATTCTTCTGATCAATGAGTATGGAATGTTTTTCCATTTGTTTGTGTCATCTTTGATTTCCTTCAGTTGTGTTTTGTAGTTTTCATTGTAGAGGTCTTTAACCTCCTTGGTTAAATGTATTCCAAGGTTGTTTTGATTTGTTTCATTTTTTGTTTGTTTGTCTATGTGTGTGTGTAGCTATTGCAAACAGGGTTATATTCCTGATTTGGTTCTCAGTTTGAATGGTGTTGATGTATAGAAATGCCACGGATTTTTGAAGGGTTGATTTTGTATCTTGAGACTTTTTTTCTTTTTTAAATTTTTTATTTTAAAGATGTGGGGTTCAATTCAGGTTTAGGTATACAAATGTTCATTATGCAGGTACTCTTGTTGATGTGGTTGTCCCCCACCCCTGGCAGATTCCCACTACTGTCAATCCCAGCCTCCCACCCCAGCAGTTTTCTACTGCTGCCAGTCATTTTCTTATAATATTATGATAAGTGTTCAAGGTGTGCTTATGAGTGAGAACATGTGATACTCAGTTCTTTGTTTCTGTGATAGATCACTCAGTATTATAGACTCCAATTCCATCCAAGTTGTTGTGAAGTTCATAATTTTTTCTTTCTTTATGGCTGTGTAATATTCCATCATGTATATGTACCACAATTTTTTTTATCCAATCCTTTTTCAATGGGCAGCACAGTTGTTTCCATACTTTTGTTATTGTGAACAATGCTGCAGTAAACATTCATCTGCAAGTATCTTTGTCATAGAGTAATTTGACTTCCTCCAGGTATATTCCCAGTAGGGGGATTGTGGGATCATATGGAATGTCTATTTTTAGATCTTTTAGGAATTACCGAACTATTTCCACAGAGGTTGCACTAGTTTAGACTCCCACCAACAGTGTAGAAGTGTTCCCTTTTCCCCATATCCTCTCCAGTATCTGCTGTTTTTTTGAGTTATTGATATTGGCCATCCTGACTGCAGTTAGATGGTATCTTAGTGTAATTTTAATTTGCATTTTTTATGACTAGTGAGGCTGAGCATTTCGTCATGTATTTGTTGACTGCTTGTATGTCTTCTTTTGAGAAGTGTCTATTCATATCTTTTGCCCACTTTGTAATGGGGATGTTTGTTTGTTTGTTTTTCTTTTTGGCATGTTTGAGTTCCTTGTAGAGCCTAGATGTTAGGCCTTTGTCAGACATACAGTTGTCAAATATTTTTTCCCAGTCTGTGGGCTGTCTCCCAGCTCTCTTGTTGGCTTTGCAGAAGCTTGTCAGTTTGATGAGGTCCCACTTGTCTATCTTATCTCTTATCTTATGGCATGGGCAGTTGAGGTTTTTGATCAGGAATTGGTTGCCAGTTCCAATTTCCACAAGAGTGTCTCCTGCATTTTCTAAGGTTCTTATAGTTTGAAGTTTTATATTTAGGTCTTTGTTCAATGTAGAGTTGATTTTTGTGAGCTACCTACGAGAAACCCACAGCCTGCATACTGCTAAACAGACAGAAATTAGAACCATTTCTCCTGAAAACTGAAACAAGACCAAGATGCCCACTCTCACCCTCCTTTTCAACACAGTTTTAAAGTCCAACTAGAGCAATCAAACAAAAGAAGGAGATCAGGAGTATCCAAATAGTAAAAGAGGAAGTCAAGTTATCACTCTTTGCAGATGACATGACTCTATACCTGAAAAACCCAAGAGAGACCGGGCTCGGTGGCTCAGCCTGTAATTCCAGCACTCTGGGAGACCGAGGCAAGGGGATTACCTGAGCCCACGGGTTCTAGACCAGTCTGGGCAACTTGGTGAGACCTCGTCTCTACAATAAAATAAAAAATAGCCAGGCATGGTAGCGTGCATCTGTAGTTCCAGCTACTCAAAAGGCTGAGGTAGAAGGATCGCCGGAGCCCAGCAGGTCGATGCTGGGGTGGCTGTGAGCTTGTGTGCCACTGCACTCCAGCCTGGGCAAAGAAGTGAGACTCCAACTAAAAAAAAAAAAAAACCAAGAGAATCTATCAGAAACCTCCTTGCACTGATTAAGGACCTTAGCAGAGTCTCAGGGTATAAAATAAATGTGCAAAAAAATTGTATTTCTATTTTCAATAAACAAACAGAAACCCAAATAAAAAGCACAATCCCATTCACAATAGCCACGAAAAAAATGAAATATCTTGGCATCTTCCTAACCAAAGACATGAAAGACCTTTACAATGAAAACTACATAACACTGCTCAAAGAAATCAAACATGACATGAACAAATGGAAAAATATTCCTTGTTCATGGATTGGAAGAGTCAACATTGTTAATATGTCCATCCTATCCAAGGCAATCTACAAACTTAACACAATAGCTGTTAAATTACCAGCAGCATTCTTCTCAGACCTGGAAACAACAATACAGGTATTCATATGGAAACATGAATGACCACAAATAGTCACAACAATCCTCAGCAAAAAAAAAAAAACAACAACAAAGCGGGAGGTATCACACTCCCAGACTTTAAACTTTACTATAAAGCTACAATAATCAAAACAGTCTGGTATTGGTACAAGAACAGGCATATAGACCAATGGAACAGGACAGAGATTCCAGAAGCAAAACCTCAATTTCAGCATTAACTCATCTTCAGCAAAGCCTCCACCGCCAACCACTGGGGAGAGTAGAAACTATTCAGTAAATGGTGCTGGGAAAACTGACTGACTACACACAGAAGGTATCCTGAAACTTTACTGAAGTTACTTATGAGTGCTAGGAGTCTTTTGGTGGACTCTAGGTTTCTCAATAGTCATATTACCTGCAAAGTGAAATAGAATTTAACTTCCTCTTTACCTACTTAGATGCCTTTTATTATTGCTTTTTCTCACTGATTGCTCTGGCTAGAACTTCTATGCTGATTAGGAGTTGTATGAGTGCCCATCCCTGTCTTGTTCCAGTTCTTAAGTAGAATGCTTCCAGCTTCTGCCCATTAAGTATGTTGTTGGCTCTGTATTTGTCATAGATAGCGCTGATTATTTTGAGAAACATTATATGAGATTTTGACACTTATTTATTTGTTTATAGAAATAGCATCTCACTAAATTGCCCATGCTGGACTTGAACTCCTGGTCTTAAGCAATCCTCACACCTCGTCTGGCCTCCCATAGTGCTGAGATTATAGGCCTAAGCCACCATCTCCAGCCAGACATTTAGCAATTTCTTCTGATAATTTGTGCCACTAAAGAGCATCTGCTTATTACTATATGTATTATTATATGAATAATGCTGATCTTCAAGCACCAACTAAATTAATTTAGCAAAAAATGATAGTTTTCTCTAAGCTGGGCTCGGTGGCTCAGCCTGTAATCCCACGCCTTGGGAGGCTGAGATGAGTGAATTGCCTGAGCCTGCGGGTTCGAGACCCGCCTGGGCAACTTGGTGAGACCTCATCTCTACAACAAATCAAAAAAATTAGCCAGGCGTGGTAGCATGCGCCTGTAGTTCCAGCTACTTGGAAGCCTGAGGTGGAAGGATCGCCGGAGCCCAGCAGGTCGAGGCTGCGGTGGCCGGGAGCGGCCACTGCACTCTAGTCTGGGCAACAGAGTGAGACTCCAACTCAAAAAAAAAAAAACAAAAAAGAGTTTTCTCTAATAAATTTGTATTGTTTTCTTTTTATTCTCTATACAACCTATTTAAAGTACAATAGGAGCAGTTGAAAAAATAAAAATATTAAAATACATTTTTTTCAAAACCCAGAAAGGTAGCAGAAAAGGCAGGAGTGTTTAGATTGAGATATTATGATAATTAGTGTATTTCATACACATTTTTGAATCTTCAGGACAAATATATTCATATTCACTCATAAACACAGAAACATGATCCAAAAACAAATATGAAATACTTTTGTATTAGCTGCTATTTGAAGAGTTTCAAGTCTTACACTTTCAGTGTGAGTAATTGAGCGAGGCATTGACATAGAATATAGAGTAGGAATTGAAAATCCTAGTCCTGAATGAAAAGCAGTTCATCTAAACAGACAATAAATCTATGGACGTTGAACAGAGCACTGATTTCATATTTGGTATTTAAAGACTTGATGTTGCTAGAAATTAATAATAATTACAATAACTAGAAAGTAACAGATTAATTATCATTGTAATGATTCATGTAAAATTAAGTTATAAAACAACTTTAATAAATCAAAGAGAAAGGAGCATAGTCTAAAAGCATGTTGTGAACTCATGCTTTCATTGAGTCATTAGAGGACACAATTTATCAATAAGAGATATCACAGGACTGTTATCCAAGGTCATGCTTAGAAAGAGGAGGTTGTAGAATGTTTCTGTGACATGCAGCATTCTAAGAACTGCAATGTGTTCCCTAATAGAAATCTGTGTTAAAAAGTATTGACTGACAAAAAGATAAGACCATTCCAACAGGATCCAAAGCTAGATAGCTACATGGTTCACAGGTATTCAAAACCACAAAAGAGTTGCCATATTTATTCTTCTTATTGAAAGTCTATGGCAAGTATTTGGACTTCAATGTTGAGCAAAGCAAACATCAGCTCAGACTTCTTGTAGCTACTGTATGAGGCAAGTAATCACCGTACATAGGTTCAGTTAGTTGTGGAAACACAAAACAGAGACATTTAGACTATTGTAGGGTGTAGAGAAAGACATAGAGGATGCATGAGACTTGGTTAAACATGAGGCTAGGAGGGTAAATACAGAGGGAGTATTCTAGGGAGAGGGAATCTACCTGTGAGAAAGTATTATATTATAAAGGGCAATGTGCTTTCAAAAAACTGAAAGAAATCAGGAGTGGCTGAACAGTAGAGTGAGGAAAAAAGAAAGCAAATAAGGTGAGGTTTAAATGATATACACCATGGATTACCTTGTAGGCCACTGTTATAAGTTGAAATGTGCCTCCCCCCAAACATGTTGAAGTTCTAATACTTAATACTTGTGAATGTGGCTTTATTTAGAAGTCAGACCTTGAAGATGTAATCCCTTTAAGATAAGGTCATACCAAAGCAGAGTAGATCCTAATGCAGTGAATGTGATTGGATTCCTTATAAGAATGCTATGTGAAGACACAGACACACATACTGGGGGAAGATTCTCATGTGAAATGAAGATAGAGATTGTGGTTATGCAGTCAAAAGTCAAGGAACACCTGGGTCTACTAAAAGCAAGCAGGGATCCTCTCCTAGGGGCTTCCGAAGAAGCATGGACCAGCTGAAACCTCTATTACAAGTTTCTACCCTCCAGAACTGTGAGGGAATATATTTTTGTTGTTTCAAATGATATTATGATAGCCCAAGAAAACTAATCCTTTAGGAGTCTTGACTCAGACCATAAGACTTTATTAAAGGGGCAACATTATTAGATTTACAATTTAAAATGATGACTCTGATGATATTGGGAACTATAAACTGGCAGGCAAACAAGACTGATTGAAGAGAAACTGATGATTGTAGCAGTAAAAAGGAAGTAAAGTAGCCAAGAATCATATGCAATTATATCCCATTAGAGTTGTTCTAGCAAAAGCACTATGGCTTCCACTGCTTGGCAGCAACACTGTAGCTCAAATGAAGACACTCTAAACTGGAAGTCAAATACTCTGTAACTTCTTCTGAGGAATTCAATCTTTTGGCCACCATACTAACCCAAATATCAACAATGTATATGCCATGTCCTCATTTGACTTCTCTTGTGGATAAAAAAGGTCTCTTGCCTTAAACTTAACTTAGCAATAAAGAAAGTTGCAAAAACAAATTCTAGTTTCCACTTCAGTGTGTTGTGTTCAGAATGTAAAAATTTCCAAACACAGGAAGGAAATTTCAAATGCCCACAATGCTCAATTAATGAAATTGTCAATCCATTAGCTCTCTGGCCAGAAATCTGGGATTCATATTTAATTCCTCCCTTCTCTTACCTCCCTATCCTATTAATCTTCAAATTATGTTGATTTTATAAGTTTACTGTCTCTAAATAGTTTTTTGTCTTTTCCTATAATTGGATATTATTCCTGGCTGCATAACTGCTGAGACTGGTAATCTTGCAACCTTAAGAGTCTGCAAGCTACCTATAATCTTTTAACTAATATTCAATTCTACCTAAATCAGTCAGAGTGGGGTTTCTGTTTGTTTGTTTGTTTGTTTGTTTGTAACCAAGAATTTTGACTTCCACACCAAGAAGAAAACTGGAAGATTGGGATTGCTATAAACAAATAGTTAGACAATAAGTGGTCACAATAGAGATTTTCCATAAACAAAGATAATGTGTATTTGCCTGGATTATATGTAGTGGACCCATGAAAGGGTACTATCCTGTAAGCATTTTAATTAAACCACAACTAAAATATTATCTAGCTTATTTTCTTATTTAAATTGGCCTTTAGTGATAAGTTTATCACCAAACAAATGCAAGAAATACGTAGTCTCTTGTATGTCTCTTTGCATACATGAATTAATAAGAGTGAAATTTTGCAATTTGTAGGCATGGAAGATAAAAATGATTATCTTAACACATGTCATCAGAATTTCTCTTGGGAAAAGAGGACTTGTCATTGTTTTATAAAGTTATTTTTCTAGTCAAGTCATTTGGGGTGGAAGGTGAGACTCTTTGGATATTAGTTAACAGAAAGAAAAGATTGCTAAACTGATCTGCATTCAAAATGAGCAGGAATTAGATGTGTTCTAATTAGAGAACAGAAAAGAAAGGTTAGCAGAAGGGAGAAGAAGGCCAAGGAAAAAGAGTTAAAAGAAAGAAGGCAAACTTTTGGGAGATAGAGCCCATGTTGATAGATATTGCTGTGAGATATTTTTAAAGGGTGAAACCTAATATTATATTTTTAATTTGTTTACATGGTTACACTATAACTTCATCAACAAACCCAATTCCAACAATGTCTACTACACACACAAGAGTCTTAGGTGAGTTTTGTTTTTGTGGTAACTAAGAAAAGTACCTGATTTGTACCCCCACAACTTTATAATAAAATAAAATAAAAATCAATAAAAATAAAAAATAAAATAAAAGTAGCTGAGTGTCTTATCTGACTCAACATGGTAGAGAACATAGACAACATTTATGCAAGGAACAATATAAACAGTGAATTCTCATGTATAGATCAGAGACACACCCTTCATGATCTGGTCCTTGTCTGCTTATCTGAAGTCACACTCTTTTTTTTCACTGGTCTTTAGCTACTGTAACCTGTTTTCTGCTTTTTGAATACTCTGAACTATTTCCTCCCTCAGGACTTCGTCTACCCCCATCACCTACTGGAAACATCCTTTTCTCTATCCCTGTGGATACTTATATTCATATTTTTGCTTAAATGTTGCCTCCTTGGGAAAACCTTAAGAATATGTAGTCTCCCCCACAATATACTGATGCAGCATGATGTACCTTTTCCTTCATAGTACTTACTTCACAGAATTATTTCTTAGTTTTAAAGGAGATAGCTCTAGAGGGTTTCTGCTACACAACAGGCAGTCAAACTTTTGTAACTGTTGTTAACATCATCCTAATCAAAAGTGATCTCACCTTTTCGCTTGGCTCCGTCTCGCCTAAGAAGAAACAATACAGCTGGTATGCACATGTAACTCAATATGCCACCTTTTTAATTCTCTGATGTCTCCTCCACCTCTAGCAAGTTTTGAGGCTCAACAACTGGGATAAGAGGGATGCAGTGTTGAAAGCATTTGGGCATTGAAATACTGTTTTTATTCAGACAAAAAAAAATCAAATGTATCCAACACCGGGCAGTCTAATTCACTATGTTTTTGCTACAAAATTCTTTGATAATGGCAATTTGGAAACATAAATTCTGTCTTTTATAAAGGCGGCCCAACACTTCTTGGAAATTTAGAAGCGTCTAATCTTTAATGATATATGCTGACTTTAGCAGAATGAAGAAGAAAAGTACACATTCACCCTGATAGGGGCATCACTTAATAAAAGTGGAATGTTAAAAATAAACTTTCAGATTTGGTAACTTTTTTCCCAGAACACTTAGGTCTTAATATTTCTTAAGTAGAGAGCTCCGTTGCCAATTATTTTTTATTACCAATTATTTAACATAAATAAAGCACATTCTCACATAATGGCATATTCATATTGTTTCACAAAATATAAGAAGAAAAAATGAATTGCCATTTCATTTTGCTATGTGTTGTTTTGTAACTGGCAAATGGTAAAATGTTAATACATGCAAATGTTGCTCCCAATTAATGGAAAGCTTTCTCAGACCCATTGGCAGTTCTTCAAATGTATCTCTAGAAGTTACTCTTCTCTAAGACACAAAACAGTGAAAGAATATGTGGTTAATGGTGGGGGTTTCGTGATATGGGAAGGCTCAAAAGAAAGTAATAAATGGTTTTTCTGATTGTTCACACTTCCCAACAGTCTCATAAAAGAAACATTACTCACCAACCTGTCAGTGAACAGATTCTGAACACAAGGCATAAAGAAGGAGTGTGGAGGTGAAAACGTCTTCCAGATTACCCATTTGAAGCTCAGTTGGCCATCACACATGTTGACCATATATTGAGAACAAGATAAAAGAACAGGCACTTCTCTGAAGATTATAAATCATAATCATTATTGTCAGGCACTATCAGAGGTAAGAATAATTACTTGAGAAAATATGTAGCAACATCCACCATTGCATAAAACCCTCAAAATTCCCCCTCCAAACAACCCTCAAGAAAAGTGCCTTTACTTAAATAGGAAGGAAGAAAGCTTCAAACTGTCTCTTGTCCTCCTCTCAACTCACTACTATTTACCCCAGTGACCCTCCAATATCCAGGGACACAGCAACACCGTAACTTATTAGACCTAGAGATATGTGTTCTCTCTAAAGTATTTAGCATTGAAACAGTTACTGGTCTAAAAGATAGCATTACTAACACTGGACTCATTGCTAGAGCTGCCCAGGCAACCACTGTTTACTCCAAACTGTTATTACACAACTCTGCTTCTGATATCCCAGGCTGACAAAAATTAAGTTTTCTTGATTTGGTAGAATTATCTTCATGTCTAAAGAAATACAAATGCTAGAAACATTAAACAATCCTATAAAAAGATTCTGTTCTTCAAATAAAAAAGTAATATTGATTATTTAACAGGATACATACAGAAGTTCCCAAATCTTTGTTGATATAGAATTTTTGTTCAAAAGATTTTTTCAATTGTTTTTTCAAGTTTGATCTTACTTTTAAGTGATGAATTAAAATTGTATATATTTATAGAATACAATGAGATGTTTTGATACATGTATACATTGTGGAATGATCAAAACAGGCTAATTAACATACTCATCACCTCAATGACATATCATTTCTTTGTGGTAAAAACATTTAGAATCCATTTGTTTGTTTTTTTAATTCCAGAAATGCTTTCTATTTTGGTTTTAATTATTTTTATTGTAGTAAAATATATATAACATAAAGCTTGCCATTTTAACCATTTTTAATACAACTTAGTGACCTAACACTCACAAATATCACCACCATCTACTTCAAAAACTTTCCATTATTCTAGACATTCTGAATTCATTAAGCAATAATTCCCCATTTCCCCTCCCTGCCAGCTCCCGGTAATTCTAATTTTTTGTCTCTATATATTTACATATTTTATATATTTCATGTGAATGGACTAATACAATATTTGTTCTTTTTTAATGTAGCATGGTGATTTCAAGTTCCATTCATGTTGCAGCATATATCATAATTTCATTTCTTTCATGTCTCAATATTGTTCCACTGTATGTATGTGCCACATTTTGTTTATCATTTCATCTATTTATGAACACAGATTTTTCTATACTTTTTGGACATTGAGAATAATGCAGCAATGAACATTGGCATATAAGTATCTGTTTGAGTTCTTGTTTTCAATTTTGGGGGTATATACCTAGGAGTTGAATTGATAGGTTATATGGTTATTCTGTGTTTAATTTTTTGTGAAACTGTTTCTCACAGTGGCTGCACCATTTTACATTTTGTTTGTTTTGTTCATTTATTTGTTTGTTTTCCCCTAAGACACATAAAGGCATAGCAAGCCTGGTAAAAGCTTTTTTAGTTAAGCCCTGAGGAAACACCTGGTATGTTGTGGCTTCTCCAAACACCTTGAAAAAGCCCTCCAACCCCTCTGACAACAGATGACAGAAGGGAAACCAAAGAGTCAGCAAATATCCCCCAAGTCATGCAGCTAATGTTCAATGAGGGTCTCAAATACAGATTGCTGAATGCAAGTTAGGTTACATTCCCTGCTGGTTGCATTTGGCTAAATGGGACATGTTTTGCTTTAATATTCTATATTTTACCTTTCCAAATGAAAATAAAGATGTTAAAGTGACTATTCAGCTTCCAAAATCTTCCCTAGATATATCATAAGGTGAAGATAAGAGAATGCAATGAAGAGGTTTGCGCAATTACCTACACCTGTGGGTTGTATTTACAAAAACGTAATTATTCAGATATAAATAAATAACAATTTCTTCTTTTTTCTCTATATTTTCAGAAAAAGTACCAACACTGTTGAAGCAAGCTGAATGTTTACACAATAGCACTAAAGGAGATGAAAGAATAGCTTAACGCTCACAAATTAAAGTCAAACTCCTTCTCCAAATCATCGCTTACGCTACTTAGCATGTTGTTAGTTGATGAGCTACAACAGTGTAGCCTCTACTGGTTCTGATCATTGGACCTGAGACAGAAAGATGCCCCCATACTGATCCACAGCTTCCTAACATGCAGGCAACTTGTTAGGTTATTTGATTCATTGCACCTGCAGCATCCGCAGAAGTAAGGATTCCAAAGTAATCTGTATTGTGATTACCACTAATTTCATAACTTTTCTAGACCAAGCTTTATGATATAGTCAGTCAAGGAGGATAACTAAGACTACAAGAAACCCCCTAAATGTTAGAACTTAATGAAACAAAGTTTATTTGTCTCTCACAACATTGACTGACACAGGAGGACACTGGGGCAGTGGCTGGTCCATGTAGTTATTTAGTGATCTGATCTTCTTCCAACAAGTGGTTCTTCCATCTCATTTTCTGCTGGAGATTTGCATTTGTCCAACTGGTACGAGAGCTGAGAGAGGGCATAAAGGATAGGTTGTTTGCTAGAGCTGCTGCAAAAATGTACCACAAACTTTGGTGGCTAAAAAGAATGGAAATGTCTTCTCTCACAGTTCTGGGCACTAGAAGTGAAAATCAAAGTATTGGCAGGGCCATGCTTCTTCCTAATCCCCTAGGCAACGATTCTTCTTTGACACTTCTAGCTTCTGGTAGCTCCAGGCCCTCCTTGTCTTGCAGCCATAGTACTTCAATATCTGTTTCCCCACCACATCACATGGCATTCTCCTCTTCATATAAGGACATCAGTCATGTTGGATTAGGGATCCATCCTATATGAGCCAACCCATAGCAATGAGGAATTTTCTATGGGCAAGGCCCGAAAATATTATATTTTTCCCTTCAGCCATTTCATTGGCTAGAACTCAGTCACATGACCTCACTCATCTGGCAGGAAGACTGAGGAGTATCTACAGGGTTTGGTGACTACTTAACATTGCCTGTGCCGCAAATAGTAAATGTGGTTGTCAGCTAATTTTAAATTTTATCAAATACATATTATGTAAAAATAACTGGACTACACTTTCATCCATAAAAATAAGATGCTCTATATTATTAGTTAAAACAGGGCCAGAGTAGAATGTTAGAAAAGAGGGTTAAGAAAGAATATGTGGTAGAAAAGGAATGTGGCATGATTTCCAGCCTCTTATACTGCTTTGACTATTTAACTTGAATTGGAGAAAGAAGATACATGGTTAATATTTGTTGTTGTTGCTGTTGTTGTTGTTGTTGTTGTTGCTTTAATATTTAATCCATCATTCTATTATTGCATTGTATCAAATAGGTGACATCTGAATTTTTGGATGGACCCTTAAGAAACTGGTTTTGAAGCCTTTGTTTTTCATGCCAGGGTGTGGTTAATTGAAACAATATGAAATTTTGGTGTAGCACTGTCTGTAGTTGAATCTGACTCAAAATCTTATAGAAATGTTGTAGGTAAAGAACTCAAACATGCTGAAAGGAAAAAAACAAACAGCCCCATTAAAAAGTGGGCAAGAAACTCGAATAGACACCTCTCAAAAGAAGATATATGGGCAGCCAACAGACACATGAAAAAGTGCTCAGCCTCACACATCATCAGAGAAACGCAAATCAAAACCACATTGAGATACCACCTAACCCCAGTAAGAATGGCCATCATTAATAAAACAAACAACAGATGCTGGCAAAGATGTGTAGAAAAAAGGAATGCTTCTACACTGCTGGTGAGAACATAAACTAATGCAGCCTCTTTGGAAGACAGTGTGGGTGGTGACTTCTGAAAGAACTAGAAATTGACCTTCCATATGACCCAGCAATCCCCCTAGCTCTATTCACAATAGCAAAAACATGGAGCCAACCATGCTGCCCATCGAAGTTGCACTGTATTAAAAAAAATGTGGTACATATACACAAAGGAATATTATGCAGCCATAAAGAAGAACAAACATATGGACTTCGCAGCAACTTGGATCAATTTAGAATCTATCATACTCAGTGATCTTTCACAGAAACAAAGAACAGAGTACCATATGTTCTCACTCATAAGCAGACCTTGGACAATTACCATAATACTATAAGAAAGGGATTGGCAGTAGTAGGACACTGTCAGGGGAGGAAGGTTGGGATTGGCAGTTGAGGGAAACTGCTAGGGAAGGGAGGGGCACACCTCATCAACAAAGGTACCTGCATAATGAATATTTGTATACCTAACACTAAATTGTACCCCACATCTTTAAAATAAAGGAAAAAAAATGTTGCAGTTAACTAAGTGTGACTGCCTTGGCTTTCTTTTTTAATTTTTCACACTCAGAGAAACAAATTCTGATAGGATAAAAACACGCCTAGCTATAGAGATGAATTAGGATTGGTATATGTCAATCATGGCAAACTTATTGACATTAGCCAGTAATTGATCAAGGTGTGTCACATGACCTATTGGAAAATGAAATGTAAGGTAAACTCCTCAGGAGGAGATTTCTATTTCTAAATTTTATTTTAAAAGTACATATTTCTTATAATATGAGAAGTATTCAGTAAAGGGTCTTTTTTTTTTTCTTCATTCCTATACTTTGTTTAGAATGTTGTCACATAAAGACTTGATGCTTGGCACTCCAGCCACCATGTTGCAACTAAGAGTGAACTAGGAATGGTACAGTGACAAAATTGAACAATTACATTTTGAGTCACTGAAACAACCCTGGGACTGCCACCTCCAGACTTCTTGCTAAATAAAAAATAAGCATCCGTTTTATTTGAGCTGATTTTAATCAGATGTTCTGCCACTTGTAGTCAAATGCACCCTGACTGACACAGCATGCATAAGCCTAGGGAGTCAATGCCTATCATCCACAGTCTCTGTCAGCTAAAATCAAGAGGTCTCCAATCTGTATGCACCTCCCTGTATGCACACTTTGCAGCAGTCACGATAAGATTGCAGAATTCACAGTAACCCATAGATTCAGTGATTCCTGATTACTCATCTTGTTTCCAAGTCTCAGTCCTTCTCTATCAGATAAAATGTGGGCTCAGACGTCTTCCATACTAGATGCCTAAGCTCCATACTGGAGCTTATTCAGTCTTAACCTTAGACTGCCGACGTTGTGACATGCTACTCAGTTGTTCCCAGATCCTTCCTCTGAGTATGGATCTTGCTGTCTCAACCACAGCTAGAGACCACTTTTTATAAAATGATTATCTAAAATCTTAGAGCTCATAATTTAATATGCATGTTCCTACAGTTCCTGTGCCCTGTCCACTGGAGGAAATCCCTGGTATTGCTTTCTGCCGTAAGCATATCAAAGTCTGCCACACTCTCTGTAGAATTGATGGCATTGGTCCTTGTATCTCCAGCTCTCCTCTTCACCTTCCATCTATCTTCTTCCCTACATACCCACGTTGCTGCTGGGGTCACTGGATGCCTCCTTCTCCAAATGGCATCAACCAGAGGCAGCAATGAAGGGTAGTAAGGACAGCCTAGGACCAGGAGTCAGTCAACCTGAAATGTAGATGTTACTCCATACTATAAGGGCTGTGTGACTATAAGAAAATTACTTAACCTTTCTGGGTCCCAGCTTTGTCAACTGTGAAATGAAGGGGTTGAACTACGAACACCAAGATCTATTTCTATTCTGACACTCCAAAATGAAAAGCAACTCTTTCAATTGGTTTGACCGCAGTCATTTATTTTCACTGTGTGAGGCTTTAAAAAGTTTGCCTTTTACTAGAACTTTCTTCTATTTTTTTAAATTTTCTTTTCTTTCTAAATAAGTCTGATACTCTTCCAAAAGACCATCCTCTATTTCTATGATAACATCCTAAAATGTTATGCTCTGTGAAATATCTAGGCTTCTCACCAAAGAGAGATGTAATATTCCCATCCCATCGAGGATTCTCTTTTTTTCTCTTTGGAAATAAATATGATGGAAAATTTGAATATTAGTTAAGGGAGAACCTTCTCATTATATCATTAGTCTAAAAGCAACTTAGTAGAAAACCAAAGCAAATTAACTCCAGGGATCTGAATGAGTAGACATAAATGTCATAACAGATTAATTGCCTCCGAGAAGGCTTTCCTGATTCATCCATCCCAAACTGTGATTTTCCAATTCTTTGTACATTTATTACATTCTAATCTGTACCAAACAAATAACCTAGCATTTGTATTCTCCTTTAGCTTTGTTAATATACTTTATATAGATACATACATAACTACTTCAAAACCTTTGTGGAATGAAGCAGATAATGGTTAAGTGAGTTAAAATTATCTAGCCAATGAGAAACTGACTTTAGTGTTCATAACACCAAAAAATATACTCCAAAATAATCTAGATCTAAATGTTCTTCTCTACAGAGATGTCGGATGGGAAGAGGTGGGTGGAGAAGGGGAGGGCATACTAACATAATTCTAAGACTTTCCAGTGCTAATGAGTCAGCTCTGGTACTTAAACTGAAAAGACCACCCCTGCAGCTGTAACTGAAGGCACCTACAGAATTGTCTCCTGAGAATACATGTGGAGGAGAAGAAGGTGGGTGTTCAGTTCAATAATGTTAACGTCTAGTATGCAGTCATTTCCTACAACCTGAGTTTGTGAAGGTGGTCTGAAAAAGGAAGCAGAAAGCATGTGTTTGATTCACTCTACTTTATAGCTCAGTCCTTTTTCTCTCTCTAACCGTCAAACTCTCTGTTCAATAAATATATAATGAATTCTTAATCTACATAAAGCATTGCATTAAGTGCTGTGAGGTACGTAACATGCATAGAGACATGATTCTGGACCATATGAGATAGTTTAAGACACTAGGCATGCCAAAGAAAAAACATGTGGTGACGTAACGTAGCTCATGCCAAGGAATAAAAAGGGGTGCAGATGTGGATGATTGTCGGTTTGTCTGTTTGCTTAATGCCTACGCTCTCATCTCAACCTCATTCTCCCATCTGTCTGGGAGACTCAGACCCACTTTTGGAAGCACAGAAGTTAAGCTGAAGGGAGGAGAAATCTTGCTGGAAAGAAACACATTTGCTTGCAGATCATGCATGCTAGGACTAGATCAAGAGGGACATAAGGCCACCTCCCTCACCTCAAGGACTGGAAAGGACTTGAAGCACCTTCTCCAGTTCTACTGAGAGAAAAATTGGAGGAAACTAAATGGCCGATGGACTGAGTCAGAAGGAATCACCGTAGGGCAGAGGGCTTTAAAATGCTGTCAGTTACAGTCACTCTTCTCAAAACCTTCCTATTGTTTTCTATCTCACAAAAAAATAAAATTCCAAGTTCTGCAAGACACTAATATGATATGGACACCCCTTCCTAGTCTATTTCATCCCTGGTCACTCTCATCCTAGCTCTTTCGATAACCACCACACTGACCTTCCTGCAGTTCATCTTGCAGACACACCAAGCCCCCTCCCACCCAAGGATCCTTATATCTGCTGCCCTCTACTTGAAGACCCCTTTCCTTAGATGACATTCCCTTACTCTCATGCAAATAGTTGCTCAAATATCCCTTTATGAGATGAGATAGGTTGTCCCTCAGCACTGTGTGTCCATCATTTCACTTCCAGAAAAGGAATGAGATGTTCTCCAGACACTTCAAACCAAAACACTGGTCCAGCTGCCAACCCCGGGAAGAAGACATTGGGCCAGTGACGCTGCTGATTTTCCTGTCAGGACTTTACAGAGACCAGTACTCCATGCTCCTGCCTCAAAAAGGCCTGTCGATACCACATGAGAGACAGTGATCTCATGAGACACACATTTTGATTTTTTTTCCTTTAAGAATTTTCTAAATCATACAATTTTCCAGAATGATCCTATGGAGATATCCCAGAAAAAATAAAGCTTCTCCCAAACACTAAAAAGGTATGTAATTATTTGTTAGTGAAGTAGATACGACAAGCTTTGATTTTTTTTCACTGTTGGTAGGGCAGAACGGTCAGGAGACCCATCTCTTCCTCAACTCTGGCAAATGACCCAGGGTTCCATGTGACCTGTCCCAAAGAAGGACACTGAAAGGCCCTTCATGCCCAGTCTGCTGGCTTAAAATGTGATTAATCTAGTTCATGTTGGGTGACCAAAAAATAAAATAAAATAAAATGTGATTAATCGTGTAAATATTTTCCTGTAATTTAAGTTTTTGTTTTTAGCTAAAAATAAAAGATTATATCGATTTTTTTAATTTAAAAAAACAAAATAAGAAAATATATAATATAATGTGAGATAGTGAAATTTATTATGAGAAGATAATAAAGCAGGGTGCCGTAGGTTAAAAAAAAAATGACCCTCAAAGATTTCACATTTTAATCCCTGGAATCAGGAACTGTTACTGTATTGGCGCGGGGGGGGGGGGGGGGGGGGGGGGGGGGGGGGGGGTGTTTTTATTTAATATTTTTTTTTTTGTTTTTTTTTTTTTTTGTTTTGGTTTTAAAACTTATAATTTATTTTAATTTTAATTAAAAAAAAAAAATTTTTTAAAAAATCTAAAACTAACCCCACCCCCCCCCCCCCCCCCCCCGCGCGCGCCAATACAGTAAC